>JACXGK010009676.1:0-19484 GCA_016801125.1 Novumbra hubbsi
GGTCAGCCTAAAAGTTAATCTATAGGTTTCTAGATAAACAGTGTCCTTTGTCTTATCCTCCTAACTTCCTGACCCCCCTCCTTCTTATGGAATGCCCCAAGTAACTTATTAACCCTCGAGCCTACTTTTTTAGGAGTCTACTCCTCAATGACATGATTTCAGTCCAACACCCAATCTCTTTAATAATGAATTCCACACAATCCGGACCTTTAGCATTGAAGCAAAGTGACCCAGCACCAGCAGAACCGTCTCGAGTTCTAATAGGTTGATGTGGCGATCACTGTGTGGCCGCAGCCCCCTCACAGCTTGACCCTGACACACACCTCCCCAGCCAGTCAGTGAAGCGTCCCGGAAAACCTGAGTGAATGACATTACTCTGCCCATTGGGTTCTCACAGCAACGTGTGGACCCGGTGCGTCAACGTCCGGGTCTCTCCAATAGGCCAAGTTCCCCTCCAGGGAACGAGGCCCCATCAAGAGACGCTGACGGTGACGCACCGGGTCCACACGTTGCTGAGAGAACCACCACTGTAGAGCGAGCATGTGTATCAGACCCAGCGCTAGCACTGCGTGCGCTGCCGACATGAGCCCGAGTAGGGACATGATCGACCTGACCGACAATGTGCACGGGGGGCGACACCGATGAAGGGCAGAGAGCAGGCTCTCTGTCCGTGTGTCTGACAGGCGTGCTCTCATCAGACCAGTGTGCAAGTGGAGACCGAGATAAGCCACTTGTTGACTGGGCCAGGGTGCGCTCTTCTGCCAATTCACTGCCAAACCCAACTGCGTAAAGTGAATTTTTAATTGGGTCGTGTGATTGATAGCCAGCTCTGCTGACGACGCCAGGATCAATAGATCGTCTAGATAAGCTGGGACTCTGATCCCCCAACGCCGTAGGGGCTCCAACGCAGCCTCCACGCATTTGTAGAAGGTGCGCGAAGCCAGTGCATAACCGAATGGCACTCTCGTGTATTCGTATGCCCTGCCCTGAAAGGCAAAACGGAAAAACTTCCTGTGCCTTGGAATGATCGGAACATGAAAGTAAGCATCCTTCAGATCTATGCTGGTGCAGAAATCGCCTGGGAGAATGCATTCCAACAGGCGTCTCGTAGTGAGCATTCGAAATGGCCTCTTGGTTACGCACTCGTTCAAAGTGTGCAAACCCAAGATCGGCCTTATTCCCCCTATCTTCTTTGAACCAGGAAGTAAAGGGAGTAGAACCCCATGTCCCTCCTGTCCAAAGGAACGACTTAGTTAGCGCCCTTCTCTAGAAGTTGCGCTATCTCTGCTGACAGGGCTGTCACCCGCACTCCTGTGAAGGGAGGTGGGGGCCGATGAAATTTAATCAAATACCCCTTCTGTATTGTCAGCTCTAGCCAAGGCGTGAGAGTACAAAGACGACACCAATTCCGATAATACTGGGAGAGCGGGAGCGCTCTCCCAGGAAAATTAAGAAGTATTTTAAAAAAGTTATGAAAATGAAAAAGTCTGGTATAGGGTTTCCATGTTGCTTTTAAAGTATCTATTAAAGCTATAGGGCACATTTTGTGGTCAAGCCCTCAGTCATAGGCACGTGAAAACATGAGTGTTTTTAACCCAGACTTTATAGGTTGGGGGCATGTCTAAGATCTTCTGGTAGCTTGTTCCAGTTGTGTGCTGCATAGCTACTAAATGCCGCTTTGCCATGTTTAGTTTGGACTCTGGGCTCTACTAGCTGGCCTGAATTCATAGATCTTATAGGCCTGCTTGGTTGATATTCTTCAAACATATCAGATAAGTATTCAGGCCCTAAACCATTTAGTGATTTGTAGACATCACCTTAAACATCACCTTAAAATCTATTCTATAACTGACTGTAAACCAATGATACACACACGCTACTGTTTATAGGCACAGGGACCAGCCTCGCGTTGTTCATGTTTATAACAGAAACGGGCTGGTTCACTGTCTGTAAGCGTACATCTCCCTGAGCAGAGAACAGAGGAGCCACAGCTGTACAGACTGAACCCCGCTTCTCTGCGCAAGGCGGAGCAGCGGGGACAGCCACTGGCGGCGGGTTCAGTGAAGACGGCGTTGATATAACAGTGCCGCTCACATCACCAAATGCACTTCGAGTTCCTCTGCCCACTTTCGGTTGATGGGGCTGAGAATTTAGCTCAATAACAGTCGCAACCTCGGAAGGCTGAGACTGGAGGGAAACTTGTCTATTTGTGAAAATGTAACAATTGGTAGTAGCTTTATTGCACTTCACAAAAACATTGCTGGGGGCCGGGGACTGGCAGTCCACCGCAGCCACGCCTAGTCAGGTCTTCCTGCGCTTCTGCCCATGCCACACTAGCTTCTGAGAGGAAGCGGCTTTGGCGCCGTTAGGCTTTGCACCGAGGAGGGGACCGAGGCTGTTGCATCCAGTGATGCCCTTCTCACCTCTAGGGTGGGAACCGAGGGAGCTGCCCTGTGATGCCTGGCACGGCGCCGTGATGAGGAACCCTGGCGGGCTAAAGCTCTTAGAGCCTCCTGCTTCTGCCTGGACAGATGTCGGGCGAGCTGGCGGCGGTCTTCCTTGATCCTTTTAAAAGCCTCTGCCGCCATCCCCACTGCGTCACCGAAGAGCCCTGACGAGACCAACGGGGCATTGAGGAGGGGAATCTTTTCACTCTCCTGGACCGCGGAGAGGGACAGCCACAAGTGACGGTGGCCTACCACTGCCGAAGCCATGCTGCGTCCGGCACAGACGGCGTGGGCCTGATTCAGTTGCAGGGCCGCACCTGCCATCTGAGCAATCTCCCCAATCTCCGCCTGGGAGAGGGTCGAAGCGCCAGTGGTCATCCTAGAAATGGCCGCTAGAAGGAGGGCAGTCCCACTGCGTGCCCAGTGTGAAAACTTTGTTCCACAGCTGGGCCGAGAAAAGGTCTTTCAGTGCGGGCAGAACAGGCTTCTTAGTCCGCCAACCGCGCGCTGAAGGCAGGAAGTAAGCCGCCATCGCTGGTTCCATTTTAGGAGCAGCGGAGGATATGGCCTCTCTCCTTCCCGCTACCCGAGTGTAAGGCAGATAAGCCCTCACCGGTGCCTTTGCCATCAGAGGGGCCTGCCACGAGCCCTCAGCGTACTTTGCGAGGCCAGGCAGACCGGGTGCCTCTGAGACCTCCAGTCTCAGAGCCACTCTCTCAATCAACCCAATAAAATCGGATCTGAGAGAGGGCTGAGAAACAGAGGTGTGTGGGGAAAAATCAGAGCCAACCTCCTTTTCACCACACATGCCACCGCGCCCAAAACCCAAAGAGGGAAGGGGGAGCAGGGCTGGGTCAGTAGGATAGAGCCCTGAGAAGGGCCTTCTCCCACGTCCCCGAGCTCAGCTTTGTCAGAGTCCTCACTCATCCTCCAAAGAGGACATCCTCCAAAGCGACCCTCTCACCAAAGAATGAGAGGCGCTCTCTCATAACTGAGACAGATAGGAGAGCACAACTCGGACACTCTGGGGGGTCAGACAGGCACTTCCTGGCGTGATCCAGTCCCAGGCACGCTACACAGTTGCCAGGATAGAGCAGCGGCACCCGGCCGCGATAAAGTTGTCCAATGACGACGCCATGATAAAGAAAACAATGGCGGCAGAATTGTCTAATCGTTTGATCTTTAATATATATTAAACATCAAATCTTTATTGTACATTTTGTTGACAACGTTTAATGGAAAACAAAATCACCAAACCCGAAAATCTAAGTATACAATTTAACTTAACTTTCAACTCATAATATTACTGAGTAGGTTGTATGGCCCCAGGTGCCTGTATGCACTCCTAACAACCTCTGGGAATGTTCCTGAAGAGACGGCTGATGGTGTACTGGGGAATCTCCCAGACCTGGATCAGTGCATCACCGAGCCTTTGGACAGTCTAGGCTCTACTTGGCGGCATCGGATGTACCGATACATATTGTTGGTGATTCAGTGCGTTTTTATTGTCATAGAAAGTACATGTGTCAGTATACAAATAGAAATTACAATTGTTTTTTAAACGGCCTACTTCGTTAAACAAAGATAAATAATACAGTAGCAGATAATAACTAAGGAGATATAGCAGACATGCAATCAATTTGCTTCTCCTTTTCTTCTTTGTGGAAGATCTTTCCATCAGACTGTGCCTTCCATTTCAGTGTGACTTGATCAGGCATCTTCTTCTTCAGCTTCGTAAAAAAAATATATAATTTTGTTTACATCCAACCTATTAAATCTACCAGCATTGGTTGACACAGGCTGACAAACATTTAAACAAGTATACTGTATTTTATAACAATAAATGAAATTTAATTGGTAAATAGTTTTCCTTGATAACTTTTACTGATGTTTCTTTCTCAAAGAGGAAACAGTGACACTCACCTGCTGTAGGATGGCCTCCTGCACAGAGGGATCAGTCAGGTCCATGTTTGGATCATTTGGGGTCAGTTTCACTCTCACCACCTGCTGTTTCGTAGCTGGATAGCCTAACAGATCCACAGACACAGAAATAAACTAAAGATTTGCACTACTCCATGCAATTAATCCATGTATTGTCAATCACAAATGCTTTTGTAGCAGGGGACTGCATTCTAATAGACTCAGAGACTGTTATTATAGTATTAGTCATTAGACTTCTTAATAATTGAAGAAGACTGACCAAATCATGGCCAAGGGAAGATGTCTTTATCAGGCGGTACTGATAATGGCCAAGGGAAGATGTCTTTATCAGGCGGTACTGATAATGGCCAAGGGTAAATGTCTTTATCAGGTGGTTCTGATAATGACCAAGCGAGAATGTGCGCATCAGAGCTGAACAGATGGACAACACACGCCCATCGAATGTATTGACACACATCACACTAACAAACAGACAGATGACACATACCCACCGCCAGTAGGGGCACGCGCCTTACAAACGAACAGACAAAATACACGCACAGTAGCAGTCAAATTGTTCATCTCAGGATCTTATCAGGAAGTGTTGAGGCTATGATGGGCGTAGAACCACCAGAAAAACATCCATTCAACCATATGTTCTTAACCTCATTCCCTTGAATGCACCCCTCACAGCAGATCCAAATCACCTGAGTACTAACCATTTAATGCCACAGACCTGAGCTCTCCCTTGTCTCCTGGCAGCCTCTAGTTAAGCCTGGTCATTCACACCCTGTCCTTGTGAGGAATTGTTTATGTGATTTGCTAACTGGAATTAGCCCGTTTGTCCAGTATTTTCCCCTAGTCTTAGATAAGTGTGAATCCTGATCCGTGCCTGCCTGACCACCTCTCTGGGTTATCCTCCTCTGTACTTCGGCCTCTTGTCCACCTTGATACCTGGTTCCTGACCTCCTGTCTGCCTTCAATCCCGTGCCAGCCTGTCCCTTGATATATCGTTGTACCTTCCAAATAAACCTCCTGCGCTTGGATCCAGCCATCCTTCTGTTTGCATTCATTTTGATTGTTTTTTAAGCTGAAAAGTTGTATTGCCACAGGATAATAACATGGGCCTTCTTTGGGACTATTCTTACAGGTGGGTAACAAAAACACACATTCTGATGGGTAACAAATGCATATTCATAATGAAGAAAAACATCTATATAAGTAACTAAATACATTGTCACAAGATAGGCAATAGAAACCTGTCACATTCAGTTTATTTGTTTTGTGTAACATGGTCTCAGATGACACATTTAAAATCTGGAAATGTCACAATATTACTTCTTTCAAGCAATAAAAAAAATGTATTGAGATTATTTGCATGACCTTTAGTAGTAGATTTTAGAATGAATTCAAATGTTGCCGTTAATACACACGTGTTTTAAAGCAGGACATTATGTTTACGACACACTGTCTCTTATAGTATACGATAAAATGCCTGACATGGAATAAAATAAATGCAAGATGTCACAGCTTTGAAATGTCTGTCCATAACCTACTAAAAGGGGGGGGGGGGGCACATGGCTGACCTATTCAATCAAAGAGTTTTTAGAGTGATTTGGGTGTGGGCTGCAAGGATCAATAATCCAGTTTCCACGCATCCATTTTACTAACAAATGGATTCATAAACAGTGTGCAGAGTAAACAGGATTCAAAACATGAATGCCAACTCTCCTATTCTATGCTGAAAAAGAAATACCAACAAAGCTCTCAGGAGAATCATCAATACAGGGATAACCGGTAAACAATGAGTACTAAGTACCGTGATTCTGACAATTCCTGCTAAAGTCAAGTGCTCTAATAAAATCTATTTTTGCTTAGGGCCCCCAAAATGCTGGGGCCGGCGATGCACTCTCCACTCCTCAGACTGTTGCCTTATCATAACATAGACCAAATTTCAAGAATCACATCGCATTAAGGACGTTTATAAAAACTAGGTGTATTTTAATTTCTGCTTAATGCTTATAATTCATGATTAATTTGATTATTTGTCTACACATTTGGTATCAGAACAAACTGAAGGTTTAACTGTACCATATACTTCCACTTCACACAGAGCGAGTATCTTATAGTATCCAGGGATGACCACCACAACATAGCGACCCATTGTGTCATTACACTGGAAGTTGTATACTGCTTTGACAGTTGTGATGACAGCACACCTGAGGACAAGAGAAAGGTCATTATAAAAAAAACATACGGTGAACTTCAAAAATGTTTAGACAGTGATACACATTCTAGTCCACACGTTGAATGAATCAAGAACAAAAGGGTTTGTGACGTTTGGTTAAGGAGTGGACCAAAATGCAGATAGGCAATCGTGATAGGCTTTTATTACACCTATCTTAGTTGCGGTAGAGTGCAACAACGTCTTCCGTCATATGTCACAATAAGGAGGCAGTGAAACACAGTCACTGAGAAGCACAACGGTACTGACAGTCAACAGATAGACAATAACGAACGCAGAGACAAGACACATTAGGGATTAGCTGGAAGGAATCAGGGAGGGATAGGTTCACAGGACATGGGGAACAAGACAAACACGAACGGTGGTGCCTAGAAGACCGGCGATGTCGAACGCCGGGGGGCTACGCGAACAGGGGAGCGGCCGCCACTAGGTGGATACGTGACAGGGTTACCTTTAACTGTAAGGTTTTTTCATCTACATCGGATGAAACATTTAGAAATGACAGCATGTTTGGTACCAACATAATTTGGACAATAGGCTTTACCACAGCTACTAGTTTGCATCATTAGTGATCATCATTACAACCATTGTTTCCAAGACTAGACTACTACTTTCCTAGGTTAGGCAGGTTAGCCCTGGTGGCCCAGGTTGGTCAGGCTAGAGCCCCAGTGGCCCAGTCTAGAGAAGCAGTATGAGGCCTGTCTATGAGGCAAAATAAGCATGGAAACATCCAGAGCTCCAGCCGCAAGAACATCAGAATCCCTAAATGTGCCCAGCCCTCCACTTTGGAGGCACCACCATGCGTTTCCTGTAAGAGCATCCTGGAGTCATCAGGCCCAGCAAGGCCTTGATCAGCCAGGTCCCAGACCAGCGAGTGTCAGTGACAGCACCTCCTCTAAGACAAAAGAGATCCAAGGATGACCTTGGTAGTTACCCATTACACTCCTAAAAGGATTTTAAGTGTTTTGAGTGTAATCTAATGGATAAAGTACATGAATATCTAAGTATCTCATGTGCATCTGGCCATATAGAAAACTATCTCCCCATTTCTTTTCAAGGACATTCCTGGTGTTTAATTCAGCTGCAGTGTGAATTATGGAGGGCTATACAGTATATTCTACAATTCTCATTTACCAATTTGATTCCCATCTCCTCATTTCTACAAATCTTTACAAAATCCTAAAGGCCAGCAACTGAAAGCAATGCAAACGAGACAATAAGTTGAAGACTTTAGTACCAAACAAACATCTTTCTGCGATAATGATATGGATTTATAACATTGTTCAATTGAAACTGAAGAATTGAAGCAAAATTGCCAATTCATCAACAGGAACTATGTTCTTCAAACACAAGTGAACATGCTTCTATAACATGTTTATACAATGTGTGGCAAAGACTTGAATGTATCAATGGCATTTCTGAGTCAAAACCACCTCAAGTGTCTTACCTTGGAGCATCTCTCCACAGCAAGTGGGCGTGTTTTCTATATTATTGGGCTATTGAGCCTATATATTGACTACTCTCTTGTCCATGTACTAATGATGCAAACAAACACCCTTGCCTAATAAAAAAAAACTGCTGTACAACCAATTATCGGAATAACTTTTGAACCCTTAAGTCCAACAGTGGTAGACACTGTTAATCTCAGAAAGATAACAACGCCATCAAACGTCACTTTAAATATAGCAGAATTTAAAATCCATATCCATAAACAACATTGTACATCAACTAAACAGAATTAAAAACAAAATATTTATTCTATTGCACTAACTTGGGGTTGTTGATGCCGTTGTTCTCCAGTGAGTTACCAATGCGAATCTCAGACCCAATAATCAGCTCTGGAGAACCATCCCATCTGTTGATGATGGTGACTGATGTCACACAATACACATCTGGCAGTTCCACTCTCCACCAGGGCTGGGTTTCTGTCCATGTTTGGCAGCAGGAGCCTTGGAATATGTTTGAGTTATTATTTCCATCGACGGCTCTTCCTGCATCCCACCAATTCCATGTGGATGACTGGGAGGCCTTTTGTCCCAAGGCCACATTGTCTGTTTGATTGACAAAGAAACACAGTATACATATTATTAATCCACTCTTTGGTAGTGTTTTTAACAGAAAACATTTTGCGGAATAGTGGTGTTCATTGGTCCAAACTATTGTCAGAGATGCTGTAGCTGTCGCAGACAATATGTGTTGTCATAACAGGTGTTGTGCAATTATAATTTTAAATAACCTGAAGCAAAAATGTTATTCTTGCTTCTATATTTTCTTGGGCAATAATTATAATACCTGTGATTTCTGTTGAATAGTTAACATACGGTGGTCATGTGATCAAGTGTACTAATCGGAAGAACTCTCTAACTTTCTGATGCTGAACGCGGAGTAAGTTGATGAAGAGCATAAGAGCAAGACCAAAGGTTTAACTACTCCTGAATTTCTGGTCAGAAGGCGTACAGGGTATGCGATTGTTGCTATTTATTTCTATGTTGAAGTTATTCATTGTTTCATAAGCTAATGGGAGTTAATATTTCGGAAGGATATTGTGGTTAGCTATAAAAGATAGATATCATGGCCAGCGGAATCTGCATTTAGTTTAGTACTGATAATATGTTGAATTTATAAATGTCATCTGTATTTTATTTCAGTTTTTCACGGTGTTTGCTGGTTAAAGTTGAAAGCAATAAATACTCGTCGAACATCAGTATGAGGCGTTGTCCATCTGTACTTAAAGAATACCTTTGGGAGCAGTTACAGATACAATCTTCCTTGCATGGCTTTGAAAATAATAACTGAACATATACCACATATTTACATTTTAGTAATTTAGGAGAGACTTTTCATTCATTTTCATTAGTCATTAAATTATGTGCATTTATCCAAAAATAGGTACGTGGGACAGCCACGTAGACCCGGTAGTAAGAACACTTCAGTCAAGTAACAATCAGCAAAGTCAATGCTAGAATAAAGAGTGGAACATTGTTTCAAACAGCATTTGTTAATAAATAAATGCATTTACTTAGCTGCATGGTGACCCTCAAAAAGAGCAGTAAAATGCCTGAAAAGCAAAGATATTAAATATTAATTAGTCCTAAAAATCTTGACATGAAAACATTTGATGGGAATTATTTCAAAAAATTCTACATTGTTTTGCTGATCAGTAATGAACTCAGACCTGTTATTCATTGGTTTACATGAATGGGTTATTCATTACCAAATCATCTGGAATGGAAATGTAATCGAGCCCACACCCAATAGGTAGTTCGTTCTCACCAAAAACAGGGATACTTCTCCGACTCCACTCCATGATCTGTGGTACAGCAACACATGTATCTGTTCCGATTAACAACATTACACTTGTTTATTGTTATTTGTAGTTAGAAAATATATAGTGCATTCCATACGTATTTGGACTGTGTCACTGTGGTTCTGACCATGTAATCCATCACATTTGAGTTGAAAATAGGTAATGACTACGATGTTCAAGTGGATATTGTTTCATTAAATGGTCATGTAATATGGAGAGAAACAGAAAATGTGTTCAGGGCCCTTGTAGCCATTTTAATAAATAGAAATCAAGAGTTCTAGTGGATGAGGTGAGGGAGAAACCAATAACCAAAGCCCCTTTCTGGGGAGGCGGTGTCAACTCTTGGACGGCCACTCGATGGGGGTTTGGGAGGAATGGGTGCCAGTGGTTGTAGCTTTGCTGGTTGCTCTGGGAACCTTCTTCCACAGTTGTCGTGCAGCCTTGCCTGCTTCATCTTGTTGTTTTAGCCTCCACCCCCAGCTGCTCCCTGGGAGCCTTTAGGTACCTCCCTGACAGGGTCTTATGTGAAGGTAGATTTAACGTGGCGGGGCTGGCCCAACTGGGAGCCTCGAAGGTGTCTAGATACCAGGTGTTTCTATTGAACCATCTAAAATGATAGACCTTGTAGTATACTGCTCAAAACAGAAAAATTGTCTCTCAATGAACAAAATGTATTAAAGATCAAAATCTTTACTGTACATTTTGTAATTTGTTGAGAACAATGTTGAGAATTTGTTGAGAACAATCGAAATCCCGGGCTGTTCCAACTTTTATGTAAACTTCATCACAGCAACTCATTGTTGGGGACTGGACCAGCAAAGGTTGGTAGGGACCCAAATGCTCAATGAGATTAAGTGTGTAAATAGGTAAGGGCTCGGAAGGGACAAGCAAGGTTTTGAGGAGCTCTGATGTAGCGAGCAGAGAAAATAAATAGGAGGGGCGAGAGGAGTATAATGGCTGGGGTGAAAACGAGCGGAGAAGAATGCTCAGATGTGACGAGCAGAGATTCTTTTTTTGGAATGCAATACAGACTGCAAAAGCAGGACCCAAAAACATAGCGTGAAGCATAATTTGTACTGGCAAAGTGGAGGTGGAATACCGTAACTTAAATAGGGGTGCTGATGAGAGTGATGGAGACCAGGTGTGAGTACTTGGCTTGTGATTGGTGACTGGGTGCATAGTGACTAGGTGCGTGGTTTTTGTCACAAGGCCACTAGAGGGGGTGGTTGGACTGGTGACAAGCTAGGTCAGTGTGGAGCCCTGACACTCATAATTTGAATCAGGCATTGTCCTGCTCAGGGAGAAACCCAGCTTGAGGTCTGAGGATTTCATCAAGATACTTAACAGCAGTTAATGTACCGTAGGCTAGCACGTGGAGGTTTGTGTCACCCTTCATCACTGACCCAACGCCAAACCGGTCATGCTGGATGATGTTGCAGGCAGCAAAACGGTCACCAAGGGTCTCCAGACTCTTTCACATCTGTCACATGTGCTCAGTGTGGACCTGTTCTCATCTGTGGAGAGAACTGGGCGCCAATGGCAAACTGGCCAATTGTGGACTTCTTCTCCCTCAAGAAGTCTGTAACTGACAGTTTGGTCCGAAACAAGGGATCAAAAGTAATTGGACAAAATATATTTTTTGTGCATGATAGCAAATCCTTTGCATCAATGACGTCTGCGACCCAAAGACATTCCCTGATGCAGGGGATCTTCCATGGTGATGCTCTGCCATGTTTGTACTACTTCCATGCTTAGTTTGTGTTTGTTTCTGGGCATGTTTGCCTTTTATCTTGTCATCAGCAAGTGGAAAGCATACTGCATAAAGCTTTGGATGGGCAGGATAAAGTCAGTTCAAAGCATTCTCACCTTTGTCAGGACAAACCTTTTGACAATTTTTCTAAATAGTTTAAATCATTTACACAACCCTCCCCACCCTGCTCTCGATAAAAGGGACATCTTGTGTCTGTCAGCATCCAGGAGTCTAAAGCATCAAAGGTATCAGTAGTACCAGTATCCCCTGAGCAGAGCAGCTGCACAACTGGTTAAAGATCATACTGTCAGGCCCCGAAGATGGAGAGTGGAAGACAACAACAAAATGAAAGCCTCCATTCAGGAGCTAGATGCTCCCTCCCTAGAGAACAGCACACTGCAGATGTTTTTACAATGGATGGAAGATGAAGAACATGGTCTTCATCCATATTACTCCCCAAAAAAATATGCTTGACTGCGCATGCTTAAGACTCCTTTACACAAAACTGCAATCCCAGGCGTAAAAGTCAACCATGTCAGGGAATCCTGTACAATCCCAATTGCAACAGAACAATATAAAACCACAGCATTGAGAGTCAACCAAAACAAATAATGCAGGTTTGCAGTGCTTCTATTTCCTGTCTACATCCTGTCTACATTAGCACAGGGTACACAACACACAGTACCACACAAAAGCAACAAGAGATCTCTCTATTAGGTAAAAAATGACTCAATGACCCATTGGAATATCCTTGTTTTGTATCTATGTCTTAAATGGAGTTAAATAACTGTCACTTTGTTTGGAAAGTAACTTTATACAAACATTTAGTTTTTTAAATGATCTTATTGATTTCAGTAAAAAAGAAGATATAATATTAAATTGAGGTTTCATTTATAAATGTCAAAGCATATAGCGGAAATTACATTTGGAAAACTTGGGTTGATTATTATTACTATTATCTGAAGCGGTTCCTTGGGGTAATGCTTCAGAAAACCTCCTGAAATGTGAAGTCTTCATTAATTTCCATCCCATCATGTCTCATCCATATATCACCATCCAGTTTTAGTCTTTAGAATGTCAATATTCTCAGAATTATTACAGTACCATTAATTAAAGTCTTTACATTGTAATGTTGCCATCTTTAAATAACCTGTCCCTCTAACACACCAATTCTGATTATTCTATGTGGATTCATAAAATCGAATAAAATATATGAACCTGTTTAGTTGATCTCGTATTCCTGCTTTGCTCCTCTGGTCTTTGTTTGCGTGTGTCTGATGGTGTATCAGACACTGGCAGTTTCCCCTCCAACCAGAGGTCTTTAACAGTACGACTGAGATGCAAAGTAACACTCTTAATGATGTGTTACCGAATCTCTTCACAGGTAAAATAAAGTTATGTTAACCATCAGAGGGAACTAATGGTAATTTGTATTGTTTAACACATCATGTCAGTAGACTAGACTCATTCACTATATAAAAAAGTAAAAGGTACGTAATATTTTCAATTAAATGTAGGGAATAATTTGAACATCAATGCATTCAGTTTATATACAGTGTCCCAACTTTTTTATAAACAGGGTAGTACTTTTTTTACATTGTTTACATTGAATAATGTTTAAATACATAAACACTATGAAATAACACATGGAATCATGTAGTAATCAAAAAGGTTATAAAAAAATCAAACATTACATTACATTTCTATTATAGTTTTTTCAAAGTAGCCACACTCTTTGCAAACTCTTTGCATTATTCTCAGCTCCAAGACTTGGAGTTCCTACATATGCTAAGCACTTGTTGAATGCTTTTCCTTCACTTTGCCGTCCAACTCATCTGAAACCACGTCAGTTGGGTTGAGGTTGGGTAATTGTGGAGGCCAGGTAATCTGATGCAGCACCTTCACTCTGCTTTTTCGGTCAATAGCCCTTACACAGCCTTGAGGTGTGTTTTGGGTCATTGTCCTGTTGAAAAACAAATGATAGTCCCACTTAGCACAAACCAGATGGGATGGCATATTGTGGCAAAATGCTGTGGTAGCTGTAATGGCAATTCCACCTCCATGCTATCACACCTCCTCCATGCTTCCTGGTAGGAACCACGCATGCGTCTCACAATGACATGGCGGTTGGAACCAAAAATCTCATCAGACCAAAGGACACATTTCCATCGGTCTAATGTCCATGTCTCAGATTTCTTGGCCCAAGCAATTATCTTCTTCTCGTTTGTGTCCTTCAGTATTGGTTTCTTTGCTGCAACCTGACCATAAAGTCCAGATTAAGGCAGTCTCCTCTGAACAGTTGATGTTAAGATTTGTTGGTTACTAACTATGTAAAGCAATTATTTTTGCTGCAACCCTGTCCCTAACTGTAACAAATTATCCACTGCAACGAATGAAAAAGGTTTCATCATAGTGATAGATGATTTCTTTGTGACTTCACTTGAAGGACGTTCTTAAGGAAAAATCTATCTGGATTGACTGAATGTGTTTAAGTAATGATGGGCTGTCATTTTCTTTTGCATGTTTAATCTTTTCTTGCCATAGTTTGGAATACAGTACAGAAATTATGTATTTTGTATACCAACCCTACCATTGAACTGAAATGCATTCCAGGTGACTGCCTTGTGAAGCTGGTTGAGAGAATGCCAAGTGTGTGCAAAGCTGTCATCAAGGCAAAGGGTGGCAACTTAAAATAATCTACAATACAAAAGGTAGTTTCATCTGTAAACACATTTTGGTCTCTACATTATTTAATATGTTGAATTAAAGACCATAGATATTTATAAGTGCCTTTTCTTACAATATATTTGGCTGGCATTCATTACAGTTTACCAACTCCAATGACTAGAATGCATTAAAAATACCTTTAAGCTGCAAATCAACTGCGCTCCAGCTGCCACTCTGCTGACCCCCCCTCCCAACCATGATCTAGACGATCCTGACGATTCCGGCTGCCACCAGACTGAAGCCCTAATCAACCCACCCTGGACTGTTCCTGTCCTGCCAATCTGATCATGCTTGTCACCTAGATCAGGTATTTTAGACTCTGGACACAGCTCATGTGAATTTATTAATTATTAACAGTATTCTTAAAAATCACCCTGCACAGCCACAATAGGTATGGTATTAGGTTTCTTCCTACAATCCGGACCCCATAGGAAGTTTTTCCTAGCCAATCCTGTTGTTGCATGCTCACTGGGGTTTTAGGCTGGGTGTTTTTGTAAAAGCACTTTGTGACAACTGCTGATGTAAAAGGGGCTTTATAAATACATTTGATTAATTGATTGATTGATCAATGCCGAATCCGTCAAACCTATGTGTTTACGCACTGATGAGTCAGTGTCATCAGGCAATACCATTGTCATGATGTTTAGGAAGGTGGCACATGTCAAAGTGACGTTCACATGAATGCCCAGACCCAGGGTTTCACAGCACAACATTGTTCAGAGCATCACACTCCCTCCATCGGCTTGCCGTCTTCCCACAGTGCACCCTGGTGCCATCACTTCCCACAGTGCACCCTGGTGCCATCACTTCCCACAGTGCACCCTGGTTCCATCACTTCCTCAGGTAAATGGCACACACGTACACTGCCTTCCAGGAGTACGGGATTCATCAGACCAGGCAACCTTCCACTGCAACAAGGTCCAGTTCCAGCGCTCACATGCACATTGTGATGCTTTTGACGGTGGACAGGGGTCATCATGGGCACTCTGACTGGTCAACAGCAACGCAGCCCATATGCAGCAGGATACAATACACAGTGTGTGGTGACAAATTCCTCCCGTAACATCATTGGTATTTTCTGTGACTTATGGGATAGCCTACACTGCCCCTGCCCATCCATGAGACTTGGACACCCAACACACTGTCACCGGTTTGTAGTTTATCTCTCCTCAGACCACAGTCGGTAGGTACTCACCACAAGCCTTGTCGTTTCAGAGCTGCTTCGACCCAGCCGTCTGAATATAACCATTTGGCCCTTCGGTCAAAGTCGCTTAGATCTTTACTCCAGCCCATTTCTTCTGCATCAGACACATTCACTAGGAGAACTGATCATTTGCTTATCATCTAATCTACACAGACCCTGACATGTGCCCTTGTTAAGAAATGATGAACGTTATTCGCATCACCTGTAAATGGTCATATTGGTTAGGCTCACCAGTGTATGTGTGTTGTTGTATTCAGTATCATTTCGTGATTTATATCCCAAAACGGCCACAGCTGCTTTGTCCAAATCTGGGAAAGTACACAACTTCCACGCCATTGTAGCTGCAGTTTCAGGCTGTCAGTTATATAATTTTAAGACACTTTGCAGATTCACAAAGCAAATGAAACACAACATTTATTCAAAAATACAGGTTCTGAATTTTGAAGTATATAATATGAATAAAAAATGCATTGTTTGATACATTTTCAGTTGTGGTTATGTTGCTTTGTAAATCAGCAAAGTAAATCAGCAAAGAATATCACTTGCAAACCTCGGAATGACCCATCATTTCCATATCCTATCTCATCATGCTAATAGACTAACTTTGCTTACAATGGTAATAGACAATCCCCATATTTGTGTATCAAATACTAGAAGCCAGTGATGAAAACAACTCCCAAAGTCACCACCTTGCCTTGTACATGGGCCTTCTGACCAAAATTTTATTGTGTATTTGATTACTTTCAAAAACGCAGTTTCTGCTGTGTACCAGGGTAATACTTTCACTTTAAGTATATAGTTGTTAAGACACTGAAAATGATCTTTTCAAGACAGATAGGCCATATACTTACAGAACAATGAATACATACAAACAAGTTATATGCCGTGGAGTTCCGCCCAGGAATGGGCAAAGATATATCAAAACGTATTTTGAAATACGTTACCAAATACCTTTATTTTAAGGGTATCAAAATACACTACAAAAAACAGCATCCACAATTGCAGTATTAAAATAAACAATTGTATTTGTGTATTTTAAAAATACTTTTATAAGGGAGCATGACATCACTTTGCAAACCTTTCATCTATCCGTCTATTTGTTCTATCCCTTCACCAATTCACTCATTCGGTTGAGTAAGTAGACAATGTTTGATAGCAACAGCTTTTCTCTTCCTAATGAGTCATGCAAAAGTCGACATATTCAATTAGTTAACAGATCAAATATTTACATATCCCTGTGATCACCCAGTTTAAGCATTGTTGAAGCAAGTAACCAACAGTTTAATATTTAACCAGCAGTTCGCTAATGACTCTAATTGTATCCAATTTTAGGTACTTGGTATTTGATAATGAAGTGCCTAGTTTGCATCAGCAATGCTGACTCAATGACAAACAAGGCATTCATAAGAAAACAGATGGCAACATTATTCATATCAACTAGTTTCAAAGTAATTAATCATTTGATTTACAAGGACCCCATGCGTCCGGTCTGTCCTCTTGGGATTATTGGCGGCAGCTAATGTTGTGGTTCCTGGGTGGACTTTCACTTCCCAGCAGGTTGGGGACGCGTGTGCCAGGGTCTCACTGTAACCCACAAGTGGCCACACCATTTGAATCATGATAGGTGGTGATTGGTGCATTATAACACATTAACCAGCCAGGTGTGGGCATGACATCAACAACAATATCATACTATAATACTGTTGCATACCCACGCCTCTCACTTCTAATTCCCCTCTAGGTCAAGATGAGAGCATTCCAGTTATTATTATTTATTAATGTAAAATCTCTATACATGCGGTTGGGTAGCCTGATTTTATTGGGGCTGCCTTTGTGTTAACCCTAGGTGCCCCGTGTATTTCAGTTGTACTAAAATTTTATTAGCATTTACTTAATCCATTTCTGTCCCACCACAGCTAGACGTCCAGGCTAAAGTATTACAAACCTACTAGAAAATGACCGGTAGACCCGAACTACAGTATCTAAGATGAATCATCCAATCTTAGCCCAAACTGGAATCCAATTTTAGCCCACAAATCTGAGATCCAAAGCCTCAGATTTTCAGACCTCATGCTTGGCCCTTGAACAAGAGCATTTCCAGAAACTTAGGTTCTACTGTGGCTAGGAAAAATAGCGGCAGTTCGGAATAAACATATTAATGCTGTTATTTCAACAATATGCCATTAAATAAATGCTGCTGGCTTATAATTTTGGAGCAGAGTGAATTATAGCCGATAGGACAATCACTCATAGGCAGAGACTTCGCAATAGGGTAGGCAAACCGGGCAATTGTCTGGTGCCCCAATCCAAAGACTGTTTATTACATTTCACAACAATGACAACAAGGAATCCACTTCAAGTATTTGACGGCCATGTACAAGACACTGCAATGACACATCCGGAACCCCCCCAAAGGTGCCCCTAAGCAAAAGGCTTGAAATCAAAAGCTCTGTAGTTTCGGAGCGGGAGCGGTAAGCTACCAATGAAGCAGATTTATTGGCTAGGTAATATTAAAAGTAAACGGAACAAAGTGGAAGAGGAAATAAAAAAACAAGACAGTGGTAAGTGAGAATCTGTAACATTGAAAGCCGTTATACCAATTTGTCCCACCACACATCAGGGAAGTTGGGCGTCACTTGTCAGTTAAAATGTACAGTAGCAGCTTGCTAGTTAATCAGTGGACTAGCTTACTCTGTCTAAATGCGGATTGCGTTATGTTATTATATCTCTTTGCATTTGTGCATGTGTATAAAATGTTAATATATGTTCGTACTGCCAATTGCTGTGTATACAGAACTTTGCATAGAATAAGTTCTCACATTAGCAGCAAAATGCAGCAAAATGAATTGGTTGTCAATGGCTAATGACACTGATGCTAGCTGACAACCGTTGCTTTGTCAGAAAAAGCTTCACTAGGCTAGCTTGTTCTGTGTTAACAGAACAATCATATACATGTTACGGTAATTACAATGTTAACATAAGCTTGAGTGTTGTTGTTGAATTATTTCCTACAGATTTTAACCACGGGGTGTATGTTTTGCATAAAAAATATTAAAAGCTAGCTGACTAAATAAAATTGTTCTCTTTTTTTCTTCAAGGTGCTTTGCTTACATTTCTTTCTCCGCCTCAACAAGATGTCCCATCGGATGAAGGGTAGGATAAAGTTATTCTTGCTCTCCAATATGCATAGATTATCTGATTTATTATGGCCACACAGATATTTGTCTTTAGAAAATGACTTCTTATTTGTAGATTAAAGAGTTGTTGCATTTCTTTTTTTGCAATTCACAATCTTTTTTTACTTGGTTGTGTAATGAATGTGGTTGGGAGGTATAGAGAACAGGCAAGGGCTAGGCAGGAGACGTAGTCGAAGGCAGGCAAAGGACTGGTACACGGAATGATGGTAGACGCCTAATACGTAATCTAACACACGAACAAACGATAGACTGAAGAGACCGACCGCTTAGTACAGACGTAGAACGTACAATACCTCACAACGAACAAAACAAACAACCGACATATATAGGACGCGCCGTAACAGGCAACAGGTGCATCCAATAACGGAAAACCCGGGCAGCGTTCATAAACAAAAAAGGCAACGGGAACGAACCGAAACCAAAAAACACGTAACGGCGAAAACGGAACGTTACAGGTTGTGTTTATTTTATTATTAAAAGTTCAAATATGCTTTGGAAAAAAAAGAATATTGTTGGAATTATTTATATTATGTATGCAAAGTTTGCCTTTATTTAATTATATTTCCCGTAAAAAGAAAACAAATTACATTTTGTAGAAAATAAAATATTTGTTTGTATAATCAGTTATGTGCATGGATTAATGTGCCTTATGGGGGGGTGGGGGGTAGGGGTGTTTGTTACCAGGTG
>JACXGK010009677.1:0-19460 GCA_016801125.1 Novumbra hubbsi
TCCTCTGTCTCTCTATCCCCCCCCCTCTCTCCTCTTCACCATTTATAACACACACGTGTCCACTGCTCTGCCATAGCTGCCTTTCCTACATGGAACATCTCTCGCTGGCAAATTACATCCTGTGTAAATGTCATAGGCAGTGAATAGACACAAAGAGCTCGGATCTCTCAGGTCACTTTAGCCTAGATGAGGTCTTGGTCGCTCTCAAACACTCTTTTGATGAGGTTAGTTACACATTAAAATATCATTGCTAATATTTCTGCTGTGGTAGATAAATGGAGGTGGGTCTATGGAGGAAAATGGTTGGTGTGAATTGTTTTTGGAGCTCAGAGTACTTGTGTAAAGTTATAAGAGGCAGAAAGAAAGTCTAATTTTTTTTGGAGAGGTTTGGGTGGTATTCAAATAGCTAGCAAGCTCTGGTTTCTTCCAGCATAATGTTAGAGGAGGCGTTATATAAGAGAAGGCATGGATTTGAGCTTTCAGTACTTTTCAAGAATGTCCATGCAAACATGAGTAAGTGAAATAGGCAGTTCAGTAAACGAGACCAGCTTCTGATGCTCTTGGCTAATATCAATATCATTGGGTCAGTCATCAAAATACCACTGATTGTGATCCTAGAGCATAAAAGGGTAAAACAACCTGTCATTCTGATTAGACAGTTAACCCTAATTTCTCCCAGGTCACTGGTGTTAACAGGAATATGTTCTTAGCATACATATCTGGTAAAATAACAGTAAAAACACCTGCAGTGGACTAAAAGTTGTCAAAACTGTTTATGTCAATAATGTGTGGAACTGAGATTTGGTGAAGAGAAATTCATCTTCCTTCCAAAACGGCTTTTCTCAGTCTAGTATCTGGAAATGCTTGAACGGATGTAGGCATATTGGGTGTCATTTTCCTTGCACATTAACAGTCCGAACAGCATGCAAAGCAGTGGAACATTTCTGTAACATTTAAAACAGCACATTATCCAAAACCAGTTTTGAATGCAGCCCAGAGGCTAACACATTAAAGGGACAGTGCCGTAAAAAAAGAGGTTGAACCTAGGGTGTTACTAAAGAGGGATCACAAAAAAAACTGAAATGGTTGTCAATCACCATAGGCTCTCTCAAAACATGAGATATCTGTGGTATTGTGTTGTGTGACCAAACATAACAGGCATGTCACCAAATGTATGCAAATAATTGTCAAGTAGATTTAGTAGAAAAAAAAGATTATTTAAATAAGAAAATGGTATGACGGGTTTAAAATTAAATGTCCAAAGACTGCCATAAAGCAAAATACACGTTTACAATGTGGTCCATATAGATATTATACTAGTATAGCTTTACTGTCTTGCCCCAGTTAAAGTTTATTTTGAGATATTTGTCAACTCGTTGTAGAAGTGCCAGTATTGAGACAAAAGGGGTCGCCAAACAATATTGTAACATGCTATGCATGTGCCGATATGGGCCCAATGTCCTGAAAGACAACATATCAAATGTTGGCAAAAGACTGGAAATGTGGAAATGGAATATCACACAACTAATTAGGTCAATTGGAAACAGGTCAGTAACATGATTGGGTATTAATAGATCAGTCCAGAGGGAATGGGTATGTCAGACGTGAGGATGGGAAGGGGTCTAAGTCTGCACGGGAAAATAACGCAACCATTTTAGAATAATGTCTCAATCTGAAATTGCAAATAGTTGGTATTTATTAAGATTCAGATAAGCTGGAGAAATGAAAGCAATATTGGAGGGCCACGATCTTCTGGCTCTCAGACAGCACTGCATTAAACACAGACACAATTATGTAGTGGACATCTCTGCATGGGCACAAGAACACTTCCAAAAACCATTGTCTGTGAACACAGCACATTGCTGCATCTACAAATGCTAGTTAAAACTCTACCACGCAAAGCAGAAATTAGATATAAACAAGATACAAGCACACTTTCAGTTGAAGTCGAAAACTATTCTTTTGAATCATGGAAGCGGTGTGGTCTAGGCTAAAGAGGATAGGAACCTTCCAGCATGTTATCAGAAGCAAAATCCAGCATCTCTGGTGGTATAGGGTGGTATAGGGGTGCATAAGTGCAAAATATTTTAAATAGAATACTAAGGCAATTGAACTACTCAGTTCCCAAAAACTTAAACACAGACTTAAAAGATGAGGTGAAGCAACACATTTGTAAAGATGCCCCTGTACCAACTTTTTTGAAAACGTTTTGTGGGCGTCAATTTCAAAATGGGCATATATTTTTTTTAAAACAAGAACATTGTCTTTTCAATATAGGGATTAAATCATTTGCGCATCCCTGCATCCTTGCTGTTTTCATTTACATTATATGCAGCGTCCAATCTTTTTTGAAAATGGGCTTGTAGTTTGTGCACAAATAAACCAGAGACCCAGCCCAAAATAAAAAAAAAAGACTCCCAAAATGTATCTTTGAGTGTTTTTCCACTAAAGAACTGCCACTACGTTCCATCCCCATGTTCTAAAATGTTTTCCAGATAATCTTACCTCCCATATGTTATCCTGTGTCTGCCTCTTGAGACGGATGCTCCACTTGTCAGCCGCGACCTCAGCGCAGTGGGCTATTGTCAAGGTGACTGGGCAGGAGAGGTCAAGGCCTGATGGACCGTACGTCACCTCGGGGCTAAGCACAACCTCTTGGCTCTCCTCTGACAGGATATTGCTGAAAACACACAATCAGCAAACATCAGTGTGGACCACTACATTTTTTTTTGTAGGTATCCTTCAACTGTGTAGATTAGACTAAGCATCAAGTTACCAAAATAGATCTAAGCAGCATAACAAAATGACGATGTTTGATTCTAGGCGAAAAGATAGTCCACTCTCAAAGGCCGTTAAACAACTAGAACATACGTCAAACATAGAACGTTTACACATCAAACATCGTATGCATCTTTGTTGAAACCAAAAAGTAGATGACATCCTTACTGTGTGCTTAGGTGATTGGCTGGTAGTCACCAATATATTCTACCCCATTACAAGATGTCGACTAGTGGTCTCACTCACATTCGTGGATTGCTGACCAATGCACTGTGACCTGAACTCGAAACGTAACGGCCAAAATTCTGTGCACAATTGTAAACCAATCCATGCATATAGCTTTATCCACAAAAGCACCCTTGTCAATTCTAACACAAAAGTGTTGAATAACAAAACTGATTGCATTTATATAAAGTGAGGTAGTGTCTGTTAGTGGAGAGGGAATTACATTTGTGCTTTTTGTTTATGCGCACAACTACGCATTTGAGGGTTTAATGCTGTGTATATCATTGGGATTGAGTTCCTTGACTAACGGTGCTCTAGCTACAACTTGCAGGCTCCAGACTCAGGCAGGTCTGGAGCCTGTTAGTTAAACTGAAGTTGATAGTTGAGGGGACCTGACTTCACTAGCATTGATCCTGATAACATGACATTGGGGAAACATGTCAATAATCAAGTTGCTTAAATGATACAAGGTTGTGAGTACAATCAGGGGCGCAACTGCACATTTGCAAAGGGGTATGCAAGATCAATGTTGGCGCCCCCAACCCCCCCCCCTGAGTTGTTTATTGCACTGCATATGCTGCATACCCCATTTTTGCGCCTCTGAGTACAATTTCATTTCATAAAAATTGTGAGAAAAGATGGTTAAAAATAAATCAGCATGAGCAATAAGTGAAAAAATATTTTTTATCACTGCCTTAATATATTTTTTAAAGAATTACCAGGGCCTTTTCAATCCATAGTGTTTAATCAGTGAAACGTTGCAGTGATCTCCCATCTGTGGAGTAAATCAGTCAAAAGTGGGGTGTGTGTGAATTATAATGTTTTCTCGCATGAAGGTTAAATAAAAAAATGCAGTGCCTTGTATCAGAGATGATTGGTTGGTGGTCCTGATATTTGGACAGATGTGCCAGTAACGGAAGCTTTGGTAAAAAGAATAACTGGATATGGCCTTCAAGAGCCGTTTGGCTGCTGAGAAGGGAAGTTGCTTTTAGTCTAGATATCAAGAACCTTTACGAAGTTTGAAGAAAGTGTTTTGGCATTTAGGGTCAACTGAACTCTTATAGGTCAAAAATGAAAAATTAAATATAACAATACTGCAAACCCCGGTTTGTTCCAAACTCCAGAACTCTCATCCATCACATTTTAAATCAAGTGACATTGAATGATTTTAAATCTACGATAACGTCTGTGGTAGATCATGGTAAAGTGGTTTTGACCTTTCCCTTTATTGATTTATAATTATGAACTTTGGGAATCTGTGTATTCTGTTGTGATGGTATGCAATTATGGTGTAGTTAGTTCAAAATTCCCAACCTGTTTAAACAAAGATTAAATAAATTAATAATAAATAAAAAAAGTAACAACTAATTGACCCTCAATATTTCACTACTTCATTGAAACTTTCAACGACCTTATGATCAGACACCTAAATTCTCAAATAACAATTTAACCTTTCACTGGATCTCTCATTCACACCGTGTCACCAGTCAGATCTTTGAAGAGGTTTCCCGACATTGTGTGAAGACCCACAGGCTGTACAAGTGTTCAACAGTAACTGCACCTCAAGGCATTAACACCTCCTAGGAGTTTCATCGCTTCGTGTAAAAAACAAAACGAACAAGCAACAAGCCCCTGGACAATTATATACTGTCTCCATCAGAAAATCAAGTTCAGGTTAGTCGTTGTACAACACCTTGTTAGCTTGTTGAGGCGAAGCCGATGCTTTAAGGCTGGATGTTTCAGGCAAAGTGACTCATCAGGTGCACTTCTGCTACAGACATGGTGCATTAAACACACCAAAGAACACAAACTTGCGTGTGTGTGAGTATCCGGAATTATAGGCTCTCAAAATCCTTTCACACATTTTACAACCCTTCTCAGCACCTCTGAGTGCAATCTGTCAACACCAGATCTCAAAATGCCATATCATAGCCCTGCTAAGGGTTATGGTTATGGGGAAGGCAGTGTGGAGACTTCACACACAAAGAGAACCCACTAAGTCCTGGAGGGGGAAAATACTAAACATCTCAGTTTCCATACTGCAGGCCGGGGAGCCACTAAGGCTTGGCTGATCCATTTCTATCATACAGCCGAGTGGAGAGACACCACAGACCACCTCATGTAGATGCCTTCGGTCTAAAGTCTGAATAGAAATAGCCTTTTCCATTTCTTCCAGGGTCTCTCCAAGCGCTTGTGAAATGATAGGGCGTGATTGACACCTCGGTGGTGCCCTGCCCCCCAGGCTCCCTCTAAGGCCAGGCAAGGAGTAAACAGTGAGCAGCCTTATCGGGACAAGACAGGAACCTAAAGGTGGGGGCTCAGGAAGTTTGGGGAGCGTTTATAGGCGCGCACACCTCACATGGCAGACACAAGCATTTCACCCCTAAGCTCTGAGGAGTGAACTATAGATGACCTTTGATTCCTTTCTTCGCCCGCGTCTTTGGGGTGCTCTTGAGAGTTGTGTGGCGGAGGGTGTTAAAACAGAGATTATATCCTTGTTTGATGCCAAGTGGCAATCCAATGTCCCTTTTTCTCCAACTGTTACTAGACACTGGGTTAAACTAGCTGGCATGTTTTCATCTACATGTCCGTCTTAGTTTCTGAAAAAGACGTTTTTGGTTTGAAAGGAAATCGTCTATGAGAACCCCTCAGTCTTGTGGTGGCAGGAACGTTTATGGCTCTTAGGAACACATCAACAGTACTAAGTTCCATTTAAAACATGTACCGGCTGTGCCATTTCTGCTTGAGTGAGAGTATTGACAGAAATGTTGTTAGTTCAGTTGTGAATTGCTCTTTATTCCAAATGGAATAGTTGAATGTGCACCTTACAGGGAGCACAACTTTACGTAATGACATTTAATGAATACCTTCTACACATTATCATATCAATGATTGGTAACTAATGTATTGTTTCCAATGCCACACGGTACTAAAAAGTTAAAACAAACTCTCACTATATGATTAAAAAAGTAACAGACTGAGAATATAATAAATATAACAAGGGTGTAGATTTTTGTTTTATACTTGGGGGTCAGGGTATATGCTTCCTGGTATTTTCGATAGTTCCAGGGGTTATCAAATTGACCTGTTTGTAGTATAGGAGGGTCATGATCCCCCTCTTCCCCTGTAAATGTATGCCACTGATAATAATACAGTGGGGAGAACAAGTATTTGATACACTGCCGATTTTGCAGGTTTTCCTACTTACAAAGCATGTAGAGGTCTGTTATTTTTAACATAGGTACATTTCAACTGTTTAGTAACACATTACACCGTCATGGATTAAAATCCTGCAGCGCACGCAAGGTCCCCCTGCTCAAGCCAGCGCATGTCCAGGCCCATCTGAAGTTTGCCAATGACCATCTGGATGATCCAGAGGAGGAATGGGAGAAGGTCATGTGGTCTGATGAGACGAAAATAGATCTTTTTGGTCTGAACTCCACTCGCCGTGTTTGGAGGAAGAAGAAGGATGAGTACAACCCCAAGAACACCATCCCAACCAACAATGGAGGTGGAAAAATCATTCTTTGGGGATGCTTTTCTGCAAAAGGGACAGGACGACTGCACCGCATTGACAGGAGGATGGATGGGGCCAACAACCTCCTTCCCTCAGTAAGAGCATTGAAGATGGGTCGTGGCTGGGTCTTCCAGCATGACAACGACCCGAAACACACAGCCAGGGCAACTAAGGAGTGGCTCCGTAAGAAGCATCTTAAGGTCCTGGAGTGGCCTAGCCAGTCTCCAGACCTGAACCCAATAGAAAATCTTTGGAGGGAGCTAAAAGTCCGTATTGCCCAGCGACAGCCCCTAAACCTGAAGGATCTGGAGAAGGTCTGTATGGAGGAGTGGGACAAAATTCCTGCTGCAGTGTGTGCAAACCTGGTCAAGAACTACAGTAAACGTATGATCTCTGTAATTGCAAACAAAGGTTTCTGTACCAAATATTAAGTTCTGCTTTTCTGATGTATCAAATACTTATGTCATGCAATAAAATGCAAATTAATTACTTAAAAATCATACAATGTGATTTTCTGGATTTTAGGATTTAGATTTAGATTCCGTCTCTCACAGTTGAAGTGTACCTATGATAAGAATTACAGACCTGTACATGCTTTGTAAGTAGGAAAAATCGGCAGTGTATCAAATACTTGTTCTCCCCACTGTATATAACAAGATCTTCTTATTCACAGACACCTCAGTCCAGATTTCTCAATCAGCAAAATTAAGCAATCAATCTCCCACTATACCCTTGTCTGTATGTGTCATGCACACCACTGTTTAAATTCCCC
Organism: Novumbra hubbsi; assembly: GCA_016801125.1. Taxonomy (NCBI): domain Eukaryota; kingdom Metazoa; phylum Chordata; class Actinopteri; order Esociformes; family Umbridae; genus Novumbra; species Novumbra hubbsi. Next base: position 7,293 of record JACXGK010009677.1, read on the forward strand.
AGTATGGCTGTTTAATTCGATTTTAGAAAAAAAAGGACATTTCAGAAGATGATTCTGATGTTTCTGTCGCAAGTGTGCAAACCGCACGCACACCAAATTTGTACTCTATTTTTATAGATTGCACCTCTATATCTTTGTTGCATGTACAGGCTTATGACCTTTAAAATGGGCTAGCTACTGTTTTAACAAAGTTACATATGGGCTTGGAAATACGCTAACAATACTAAAGTGTGTAAATATTAAGTATTAACCGAAGTTCCTGTCAAATAGCAGTAGTGTCATTTTCTAGCTAGATTTTGTTACACTGAATCTAAATCTTTTCTACAAGGCATGGAACATTACGCTTCCCATTGGCCAAAAAGCTTGTCATAATTTCTATTGACTTGAGAACGTGTGTGATTTAGCTAGTCATGAATTATCATTGTAAACAAGGCTTCTGTCGTATTATTGTAAACAAGGATTTTGACAGTTTTCGAAGACGGTTCTACAACAGTTTTTAGGGGATAATATTTTCTGTGAAGCCATCCGCTTGCCAGATAAAAAATAAACCATATTCTAAATAACTAGCCGGAAAATAGGCATACTTTGTGAGATAACATGGCTGGTTGATTACGCATTTATATAGAAAAGGTATAGAATAGGTATAGAATGGAGGACATCAATCTATAAGAAAAATAAAATTTTATTTAAAGTATTTATTAAGTAATAAATGAAATGTGTATTCTTGCCATTACATTTAAAAATATTTGGCAAATGAACAAGACATTGGTTTGAATAAATGTGGCCAATTCAAATGAACCAATTTGAATTCAGTAATTGTGAATTGACCCTAACCCTGCTTGACAGCAAAGTCACAGAAACAGACTCTTTATAGCAGGCAATAGTCCCTTGGGACGCCTTTTTCTGTATATATCTATCTGACCACATGCCAAATAATGGCAGATCGCCTCAACCTGTGGACGAACATTCACATCTTTAACCAGTCACCCAGCAAGGAGATGGTGTCATGCCTCCGAATGGGGAGGTAAGAGGGCGAGTCCGCGGCTTTGTCTGCTGGGTGTCTCCAGGGGTGTGTCTACAACTTCAAGCCTTTTCCTGACACATCACGGCCTCCCCTGCGGTGTGCAAGATGAGCTAAAACTACATGCTGGGCCGAGAGTGTGTGTGTGTGTGTGTGTGTGTACGTGAGAATGTGTGTGCATGCTTGAATTCATCTGTGCATCTGGGTATTATCAAGGGGGAGATGTTGTGAGAACGAGGGCAAACGGAATGTGATTGACTCAGATGAACTTCCTTTTCAAATCTAATGGACAAATGCACACAAGGCAAACGTCAACCAAAAACGTACTTACATCTTCTTTCTCGAATTATTTTAAAATTATGTTAAAACGAGGACAATACTGGCAACAATAATATTAATAAAACATAACAAAATATCAGCACTAGTATTATCAATAAACACACAATATTTACATAAATATGTACACAGAGTCTGTGTGTGCGCACGTATGAATATGTTTGTATGGTGAATGCACACGTGAGGTTCTGTGTGCCCTGTTGAGTCATCATGCGTATGGTGCCTTCGGAAAGTATTCAGACCACTTTAATCAATCTAAAGGCAAAACCTCATCATGAAGAGAAAAACACGTTTTCTTTTCAAATAATCATGTACATAAGTATTCATACCCTTTATTCAGTACTCTGTAGGTAACGTCTACAACACCTTCTGGTCTTTAGTCAATACTCTGTAGGTAACGTCTGCAACAGCTTCTGGTCTTTATTAAATACTCTGTAGGTAACATCTGACTTTGGGGTATTGACATTTGGGCCCTTTCTTCCATTCTCCATTGTAGATCCCCTCCAGCGCTGTCAAATTGAATGGGAGCGTCAGTAAACAGTGATCTACCGGTCGCCCCAAAGATGTTCAATTGGGTTTAAGTGTGGGCTTTGGCTGAGCTGTTGTTGTTGTTGTGCTGAAAGATTCTTCTACTTAGGTTGACAGCCTGTGTGGTCAGGTTTCCTTGAAGGACATATCCGTATTTTGTTCTGTTAATCGTTCTATCAATTCTGACCAGTCCTTCAATCCCTGCCAATGATAAGCATCCCAATATCATGAAGCTCTTTCCCCATTGCTTATAAGCAGTACCTTGTTTTCGCTAGATGAAGCACCTGGCATTCAGGCCAGATCATCTTTATGCTGATGATCGGTCTTTCAGTTCAGGCCAGTCTTATAACTTTTACTTAAGGGTGCCTTCCATCTAGCCAATCTACCATAAAGGCCTGATTGATGGCGTGCTGTAGAGGTGGTTGTCAACCTGGCAGGTTCCCCCATCTCGGTAGAGAAACTCTAAAGCTCTATGACAAAGACCATTGGGTTCTTGCTCACCTTTGTGAGCTAGAGGGAAGGCAGTAATTGCACCTGGGTGCACGACAGATGTTTGCACCCTAGGCCACTTAAACCAGATGGTCTCTGCCTAATTTAACATGACTTGTGTTGCTGTTATTTTTAAGTGAGAATGCTATGACCCAAATAGTAAGTGATCTAAAATGCTGTGTATTGTGGGTTGAATTTGCAATGTATTATGGTATTAGTAGGGCAATCGTTGATATCGAAGACTCATGTACCACTGGCTAGCTAGCCTGATGAGATTTCAGGTGGCACTAATCACACTAAATTCGAATGTAAACAGAGGTATGAACATTGCTTTCATTTGGACCAAGCGAACATCCTACTAGCTAAAAGAAAACAACCTTTGATAGCTTGCTCTGACAACAACCGGTTACCCAAATAAAGAAGCTAGCTATTGTTAGCTATTGCTAGCTATTACTCCCGTCAAAATGCTCTAGATTTCCAACAAAACACTGCTGGTTTTCTGGGTCAGTTCTATAACAACACCAAATTGTGAGACAGCAACACCAAACTGTCACACAGCTTACTTACAAATACATTGACTGAACTTCTGTAATACTAGTATAGTAAGTGCATGCTAGGGTAAAAGCTACCATGATCCACATTTCACTGATAGCCTGGATAAACATAACAGCTGTAATCGACAATCATGAGCTCACATACCCAATAAACACAAATAGTGAATGATAGAAGCTTAAATGCACTTGGTTATCATAAGAAAAACTAGAAGTGCTGTTTTGAACAAGAAAAACACAATTCAAAGGTGCATGTCTCACCTGGCAGGTTCTACAAAATCGCCACTGGAACTGCCAAAAATGTGTAGCCCCTGCTGCAAATAAGACAACTCCCTAGTAGTACAGTTTCTTAGGCTGGTATTACAGTTTCTGTCAAAAAAATAGGTATACAGTTTTACACTGACAGACAGGCTAGTAGTTAAGTCAATTGTACACCGTCAGGCTGTGTCCAGAGTTAAGCAGACAGGCTAGATGTCTAATATTACTCAGACAGTCATGCAATGTGCCAGTGTGGATAGGTCATATCAATCAATTGAATGTATTTTATAAAGCCCCTTTTACATCAGCAGTCACAAAGTGCTTTTACAAAACACACAGCCTGAAACCCGAACAGCAGGGTTGATGCACAGTGGCTAGGAAAAAAAACCTTAAAGGGCCGAATAGTAGGAAGCAATCTAGAGAGAAACAAGGCTCTAAGCAGTGGCCTGTCCATTTCTGGGTGTGCCGGGTGAACAATTGAAGAGTACATATTGTAGCAATTAATAAATGCACGTGGGCTGTGTCCAGAGTCTATACCACAGAATCCAAGTCAGAAGCAGAAATCATCTGGTCTAGTCACCTCTTGATCTGCAACACAACCAGGAGGACTTTGGACAGAGACAGCTATGAGCCATTCGGGCCTAGTAGTCCCGAGGTATGGTCCAAGGGCCCATATCCTCCTACGTTTAGACGGTACAGGACACCAGGAACATTTTGAACACACATTCCATGGATTTACAAAGTATTTACAAAGGAGAAGGAGAACTGACCCTACTTCCCCACCACAAAAATACAGCAGCATAAAACCTTGGGCTGTGACAGGGGAATCCAGCCCAAGGAAGTCACTTCACCTTCATTGCCAAGAATCAACCAAAAGGTCACCAACCAACTGCAACCACTTTAAAAGAGGGCCCGGTATTGCCCACAAAATTCACTCCCATTGGACTATATTTTAAACATTCACGAAAGGAGAGATCGGTGTTGAGAGCAGTGCAGATGGCTCAGTTTCTTTGGATATGACCATACAACCACCAAGGTTCACTGTAAGATCTGCCAAACAAAAGTCTTGGTTCTTAGAACAAGCATTTCTGTTTGTTCTGTGTTAAAAAGCAAAACATTCTCTGCCATCCCTTTCTTGGTGTCTGAAATCCATGCTTCCAAATAATACATTTTTGGTCGTCTCCATGTTTAAAAAATATATACAACTGCGTTCCATCAGCAAAACAATGAAAATTGAGATTGTGGTTCTGGATGACATCACCCAGAGGCCGCATGCATAATGAAAACTATAATGGTCCTAAAACGGAGCCTGGAAGAACACCAAAACATACCTTTGATTTGTCTTAATACTGTTACAGGAATGAAGGTAGGCAATAGAACACCACTTGCTGTTATGATTTGCATCTACTGACCTAAAGATAATGAAATATTTTGTTAACATAATGGCTTAAGAAAAGACCAGCTTTCACTACACTAGAATACCAAACACAATTCACTACAAGAAACAACAACTCAATTGAGCAAGAAATCATGGAATGAAGGTACTTTTCATTTACAAACATGTTTACACAAAAGTTTCATGCAAATGAAAACAGAATGCAATGTGCAAATAATTTCATCCCTATATTTAATAAAATAAATAGTAGTCAACATATCAAATGCTGTAACAGACCAAAGTTTGGGGAAAAATAGAGGCCCATTTAGAATTTTACACCAGCCACAAAAGTTGGGACAGGGGCATGTTTACCACTGTGTTACATCTCCTTTTATTTAACAACCCTCTGTCAGCGTTTGGGAACTGAGAAGACCAATTTCTGTAGTTTAGGAAGAGAAATGTTTTCCCATTCTTGCTTGATATAGGATTTAAGCTGCTCAACAGTTTGAGGTCTGTTTTGTTGTATTTTTCATTTCATAATGTGCTAAATGTTTCAATGGGTGACAGGTCTGGACAGCAGGCAGGCCAGTTTAGCACTCTTGACACTTTTACTACTGGCTATGCTGTTGTGATACGTGCAGAATGTGCTTTGGCAACGCCATTGCCAACTCAAATTCCAAGTGGGCACATATTTTTCAAGGAACAATAAACATTTTCACTATCAGCATTTGATATGTTCTCTTTGGACTAGTTTCTATTGAATGTAAGGTTTAAGCGAGTTGCACATCTTTGCATTCCCTTTTTATTTCCAATTTACACGTTATGCGTTCAAACTGTTTTCGAAACAGGGTTGTATAAAAATGAATAAGTACAACTGCTTGAGAAGGTATTTGAATAATATAATCATGGTTTGGGGTGAGAAGAACTAAAACATTATGAATGCAGTACTTCGGAAACACTTCAAATAATTAGACAAGTAGAGAGCATGTAATTTGTAATTTTATCCTAGCTTGGAGGCAATCCCCATTTCCTCTTCTGCTTTGCCGGCATGGGCTTTGTCCATCTTGGTCACCAACAAATAGCAAGTTGGTCCGCAGAGAGGGGTTTAAAGAAGCTTATAAACTGGGTGGTTTGAACGGGTTTGACATCACATCCGTTTTTAATGCTCTAATTGTGTTGATAACCAGCTTATAAGCACAATAAGCCATCTAGGATGTTTGAGCTATATGGCACTCCTCTATGTGGCGTGCCTAGGAACTGCCATGTACCACATCCCCCTGTGCCATGCTTATGTATGGAGCGTTCCTGGTATTGTAGGCTGAGAGACTGGTGTGTAGCTTCAGATTTCTAATCCTTGTGTTAGTCTCTCTATTGAACGAGCATTTTGAAAAAGATCACAACAATATAAAATTCCAAAAAGCACGTGAAGCGGGTTTCCACCATGCCGGGAAACGGTAGAGTAAAAGACGGAGATGGAGGGAGGGGGCGGGGCAAGCGCTCCGGTCCTTTTTGCCGTATGTGTTTGTGGGGTCTCACCTGCTGCTCTCCTCCTGGTTAATGAGCATGTACATCTCCCAGGTATTGCCCTCTGCAACCCCCCCATGGGGCACTAGCAGACTCACACCTACACGCAGAAAGAGAACAAGAGAGGGAAAGAGAAAAGATTATCACTAGATCTCCACACACACACACACACAAACACAGACAAACACACACACACCGCACATACAATCTAGTGATACTAAGAAAAACAAACCTACAAATCAGTGTCTGTTGGGATCCCTCAAACCACATATGAGACATAAGTACATTAGAGCTTTCTAGTCCTATAGGGTTTGTAAGCTGGGCATCGGTATAAGCACTGGGTGACCACAGGGGATGTAAAAATGGCCTTCATAAAATACGAGCGATTGAGTGATATTAGAGATGTAAAGGAACACGTGTGTGCACCAAACTGCTGTACAGGATAGGTTCAAACCCACATGAAAATGTTTTATTTTATCACACAAAAACACATTGCAAACTATGTTCTTCCATACTATGGTTTGGAATTAATATGAAATAGGGTATCAATGGCACCCTATTCACCTTTACTATATTGCATAAAGCTCTATAAAAAATTGTGCACTATGAAGGAAATGTGATGACGTCTGGAATGCAGATGGGGAAGCTCACCTATAAGATAATAATATAGATATAACTAATAACATAATATTAGGTATAACTGAGAGCTTATTCAACCTTGTTTAGAATAATGTTGACACTAATCATGTCTGTACATTTCTTTATCGGAGAACGTTTGTGTTCTAAATAGAAGATTTTACGAAAACACACTGTGTGGTCGCTGTAATAAAACAACAAGCACAGTCCACACACAGACACCCATGTGCACACACATGAACACACACACATGAGCACATACACATGAACACACACAGATGAGCACACACACATGAGCACACACACATGAGCACACCCACACAATAGCACACACACATGAGCACACACACATGAGCAAACACTGCCCATCTAATTCCTGTCTCCTGTCCCTTGAGGCCCTTTTTATCAACTGGCAGGTTAGATTGGCACTCTAGAAAGTAATTGTTTGTGGGCTCCAGTGTCACAGGCAGTTTGTATGCGTATGTGTGTGTGAGGTGCTCTCTTTGCAGAATTGATTTAGGAGTCCCAGTGGCCCTGTTTGGCCATTACCTCTCTGGCTGTCACCTGAAGTAAAGAGACCTGACAACACAGCATGTGTGTGTTTGCCTCGGTGAATGCAGGCCAGTGTGTGTTTGGGGTGCATTCATTCCTCCAACCCTGTGTGTTTGTTTGCATGGGTTTGACTGTGCTACATTGCCTTTACAAATCCTAACCCTCACCGGTGTTGGGGACCACCAGCCTCCCTCCTGCATGCCCAAACACTCCAGCCGTACTGAGCGGGGGCCTGGAGGCCGTTGGGTGGGTGGCAAGGAAGATCTTCTCCTTCCTCCCTCTCAGGGTCCCCTCCACTCCAACTCCACTATAGTCAGGTGCTGGGCCCCTGGGGAAGGTTTGGGGAGGAGCCTTCTGGGCGTGGTACTCGGCCCCCCTCTCTGACACACCCAGGGACACCATGAACGAAGAGTGAACTTTGACCTTCAGATCAGGCAGTGGGTCGAAAAGTGAAGGTTCCTGGGAAATGAGTTCTTTATCCATGGAGTCCTGGAAGCATATGGGGCTGGTGTATGCCCGTGATACTGTCAGGTCTGGCTGCAGGGATGAGTTCATCAATAGGGGGTTTCCTAGAGAAAAGAAAATACATTATTGTTTTTTTGGTTAAATGTCCAACTATGATTGATTAAGCAGTACAGTTTTGATGTTCCAGGTCAATTCCCCACACTGGAAGTATGTCGTACAAAAAGAGTACAGCTTAGTACCCTTAGCTAATTGTTGCTTAGAATGTCATAAATCCCAATATTCGAAACTAGTCGTAAATAAAAAGCATTATTGACACATGCACTGCTTTATGTTAGATATTAATACATTATAATTATATACAGTTTGTGCAAATTCATTTGATATTTGTTTCAGTAACATGGCAGATGCGAATGAGATTAAAATTAGACATTTTATGATTTTTTATTGTGTAAATGATTACAACATGACTTATACATTATTACAACAAATCCAGGTTCTAATCAAATAAAAATTGCCAGGAAGATTTTAGATTCTTGTACCACACTCACTAGCATCAGCAGAGTATTTTAGAAATAAACAGAATCTGTGATGTAAGCTCATGGCCAAAAAACATTGCATTAAATAACCTTGCATTTACCCCAACTACACAAGTTGCCAAATTTAGATCATCTAAAATTAGGACAATAAACTATTAAAATGTATTAATGTAGGCTATTTATATGTATATACATTTACTTTTACTTAGCTTAAAGCATTTTCATTTTTCCAATCGTTTTTTATGTTATATTGAATATTTTGACAATTAATACATTTGGATTCTTGTATACTGCCTAAAGGACACAAACTTTTTTGATAGTGATTACTTTGTTTTATTCACTATTTATGTTAATATACTAATTACTGACTGTGTGCAGCCATATTTATTTACATTGCACTGCAGTCATAATGTCCATCAAACCAAATCTTAAAAGAAAATACATTTCAAGATCCTGTCAGGAAGACACATCCCAGATCTAGCATCTTTCACTCCATTAAGATCTACCAGACAGTGTACAAAGCAGGGGTTTGAGAAAGGATTCAATAGAAAAGCATCGGTCTGTGATCTGTCAAGTAATGATGTGGATGAGGCATAGAATCTGTTCAGAAGAATGTTTGATGATATTGCACCAATTATTTCCAATTGGATTTCGATGGCAATCATAAATTCTGAAATCATGACAGTTACAAGATGCCAAAAGTAAAATTGAAGTACTATACTGATCCTTAAATATAAAATATACCACCAAATCATGAAAATAAGTCTAACCTGGGAGTGACTCTATATCAGCCTTACCTGGGAGTGACTCTATATCAGCCTTACCTGGGAGTGACTCTATATCAGCCTTACCTGGGAGTGACTCTATATCAGCCTTACCTGGGAGTGACTCTATATCAGCCTTACCTGGGAGTGACTCTATATCAGTCTTACCTGGGAGTGACTCTATATCAGCCTTACCTGGGAGTGACTCTATATCAGCCTTACCTGGGAGTGACTCTATATCAGCCTTACCTGGGAGTGACTCTATATCAGCCTTACCTGGGAGTGACTCTATATCAGCCTTACCTGGGAGTGACTCTATATCAGTCTTACCTGGGAGTGACTCTCTATCAGTCTTACCTGGGAGTGACTCTCTATCAGTCCACTCAGGGCAAGCTAGTACAGAAAGGTTCCTAAACAAAACTGCTATGAAAGTGTGTACATGTGCTTGTGTGTGTCTCTTCACTGTATACTGTAGGAGCTCACCTTGGCGGGCAGTCTTGAAGCTGAAAGACTGGAATCCCCCGGTAAGGGCAGAGGAGTCGATTACGTCCACACCATAGTCACTCCGGTTCCTCCGGTACAACGTCACAGCCACAATCAACACCACTACCATCGCCACACCGGCTGCCAGGCCAGAATAAAGGGCCACGTCACTGTTACTCTCCAGACCTGTGGGTGGGACAGATACAAACCATAACCACCTGAGAAAAAGACAATGTTACACCTCAGACATACTGTATACTCACTGTCTGTTACTGATTTTATTGAGGTGCAGTACTATCTTCCTCCACAGCCTGTTAATGCGGTAATAAGGAAGTTCGCTAGGATCCCCGTCCTAATCACCCCAGCAGCTGACTGGTGTGTCTGGCACACAAGCATACACACACATGCACACACCTGTATGTACATACACACATACGTGTGTAAGTTACACACACACACCATCTACCTGCCCCACCAATATATCACAATATAGAAAAGAGAGTATGTGCTGGTTTAAATTGTTCTGCAAAGCACAAGGAATGGGACTTAGAAAATTGCTAAGCAGCCTGAAGCTCAAGGAAAAGGAGCATTTGCCTAAATATGAAAGGAGGCATTAGCAGCAACAGTGGCAGGTTAATTGGGGGCTTGCTTTTTTTGGCAGACAGGCTGGTTGTGTCTTTTTCACTCCTTCCCATAAAAAAGAAAAAATGCTAAATCAGAGTGCGACAGTTGTGGCGTCCCCGAAGTAATTGCCATTGATCGTGTTCATCAACAGAAAATTGTTTCTGGCATTTCTGAAAGAGACTGGCAATTTCAACTGACGAAATGACAAATGGTGTTTGTTGTTAATAATGATAGGATAATGGTAAGAGAATGAAAAATATTGTTGATATGATCATTTCTTTTCTTCGTTATAATGGTTCTGAGTCTGGATTTCAGTGTTTTGGCTTAAAGCAGGATAGCTGTAAGCGGAGTCGTGACAATGAATCATTTTCATTATAGTAGCCGAGCAGCCATACTGATCCTAACGCTTTACATAGTGTTCCAAAATAAAATGGTGGTTTGGAAGAACTCACCCTGTGGCTTGGCGTCGTGTAGCAGCTTTCGATCTGCAAAAACACAGACACACCATAACAGTTTATTCTACTTTAACGGAATACGACCGTATGTAATTGGCAGCTTTTAAAAGAGCACCTTTGTGTTTGGAGGGCGAATATAAAACGTACGCGTGTGTGTGCATGTGTTGAAGTTTATTATAACAACCCAAAAATATTATTCCAACTAGAAGGTCAAAACTAGACAATTAATTTCTTCGACAACCAAGCAGAAAAAAGGAGTGTCTTGTCTAATTTGTCTTTCTGAGTGTGACTCATTAGAATGTCCATTAAATGTTGTTGAAGGATGTTGTGGATCTACAGGACATGTTCTAAAAGAGTGCCCCACAATAAACAAACCAACTGTATATTCTCAGACAAAAGCTAAACACAACTCCAAAGTTAATTTGTATTGTTTTTATTTTACTTCTATTTTTTATACAGCCTTTCTTTTCCTCCCCCCCAACAAAAACGTAAACACGTCAAAAATGTCTGTAAAACGAAAAAAGCATGCCAGGTGTAATTTTTTACTCATTAACTGGCCCTACTTAAGAAGCAATCCACCACCAAGTTGTCTTTACCCCAGAATAACATCCTAGAGAGAACACTGTACAACTAGGCTACAGTATCAGCAACCATATAGTCAGAAACAAATACACCTAATAGCGCTGAACTGGCAGAATCAACGTAAACAATTTTTTTTTTCCAAATCTTCCTACAGTACAAACCAAATTGTTGCCCAACATTTGTAAGACCCCATTCACTGGTAAGCCCGCCTCAGCCCGAAGACAACAGCACAAAAAACAAAACTTTAATTCTACATGATATGAAGGTACACAACCCATGTCCAAAATGCTGAGAATAAAGGCTAATAAACCTTTCAGCGATACATCCACAGAGGACCCCAATGACATTGAAGAACATACATCAGCAGTCACACGCTTCAACAAGAAATGCGCGGATGACGTTCCAACTACATTCATTGAACCTTGGATAAATGGAGAAAGAAAGGTCCGTGCTGCAGCACTGTATGTCCCCACAGTGTAACAATGGCCTGCCCAGCCAAGACTAACAAAAAGAAATATGCACAATGTCTTTGAATGCATTCAGGTAAATGCATTAAAAACGAAGCCATCCAGGAAAGTCCTGGATTCCATCCTACCAGGTGCATCCTACCAGGTGCATCCTACCATCCTTCCCTCTCCCAGACTGACGTGAGGGAACCTCTAAAAACTGTGAACACTCAAAAAGCCACTGAGGGCCCCCCAAGGTGGGCCCTCAACTCTACCCATGACTGCTGGGCTCTGCATGACACCAACTCCATCATTAATGCAGCATGTCACCCTGGGTCCTGTCCAAAACCTAAGGCTGAACCATACAGAGCAGCCAGACTGGAGTGTGTGTATGTGTAGTGACCTGTGCTGCTGGACTGGAGTGTGTGTATGTGTAGTGACCTGTGCTGCTGGACTGGAGTGTGTGTATGTGTAGTGACCTGTGCTGCTGGACTGGAGTGTGTGTATGTGTAGTGACCTGTGCTGCTGGACTGGAGTGTGTGT
>JACXGK010009678.1:0-19479 GCA_016801125.1 Novumbra hubbsi
GAGATTAAAGGTCTTTCGACCTGTGTCACGGGAGATTAAAGGTCTTTCGACCTGTGTCACGGGAGATTAAAGGTCTTTCGACCTGTGTCACGGGAGATTAAAGGTCTTTCGACCTGTGTCACGGGAGATTAAAGGTCTTTCGACCTGTGTCACGGGAGATTAAAGGTCTTTCGACCTGTGTCACGGGAGATTAAAGGTCAAGCTCCAGGGGCGTGTGGTGTGAACGGTTCGGGGTTTTTGGAAAATTATTTACATGAAACGGAGCACGAATTATTGAAAAAATCCCTCTGTAGACAAATTCGGCATACGAAGCCCCTGAATTTCTGATCTATTTTGCATAGGCACAATCACTCAGCATTTCAAATGAAAGAGCAGTCCTGAGTGGTAGCTTCACTTATGAAGTCTGACTATGAATCACACAGTTGATCACACTCATGCTGTCATTGTACAATGGCATTGGTTTAAGTGGTTCACAACGAGTGCCATTATTCTACCCGTATGTGACTGTGTATTAACCTCTTTTAAAACTCTGCATTCTAGTGCCATAGCCTGCTTGAATGTATCACAGGATTTGTCTATTTAATCAAAGTAGGCTGAGCTAAATGGGGGTTTGTAAGACAGCAATGGATCCTGTAGGGATCTGGGGCTTGTTCTATTCCTAAAAAAATCTAAGACCAACTGTTTAAGCGAAAAACCACCCATCCATTAAACTGTTTTGTTCCATGACACCACCCACTGTCTTGATCTACATACCCGTCACTAAGTTTTTTCCAGAACGACCAAACAATTTGCGTAAAGGATTCTAAGACATTTCTTTTGTCAGGTCATTGTGCGTTTGACAGTTGCAATGGGTGTTTTTGTGACCTGGAGCATTGGTTCTCCTGAAACATCATTAATGACACTTCCCCAGGTGGCACTCCATTCCCCTAACACCATAAAATACTTACACGGCTCCACCGAGGACAGAAATGCTGGTTCGTCAGTTCAATTAAACAGTGTACAAACAGCTTCCATGTGACACGTATTCGTAGAGAGATTAATTAGTGTGTCGACATTGAGATAATTAGCCAGTGCAAGATCACACTAATTGACTACCCCCCCCCTCCCCAGGTCCTTGGCTGTACCATAGATTACCGCAATAATTCATTATGTGAATTAAAGGTATGGCAGTCACAGTCTTCTCCGCGTTAAAGTTTACAGGTAAAAAGTCTGAACCACCACACACAAAGCCAAACTCAAGCATCTCAGCTATGAAGTATTTGCAGGCCGTTACGAAAGACTAAAAGACGGTCAATAAATAATACGATACTACAACAAACAGCGATTACTGAAACAAACATTGACCCTCCAATTACAACTGCACTCGTAACAGCAATCCCTGTTGTTGGGTGCTACACACTATTGTAATGAATTAAATTGCGGGTGTAGGCACATTTGACTGCCATTTCCAATGCAATCCCAAAGTCCTCCCCAAGGGATTTCCTCTACCAAGCACATCTCCACTGCAGGAAATCACTGCTCTTCTCACTTCTGTAGAGAACCTCGACAGCATATTAAAAATAGCATGGTCTCTGTTCCACCCTAAGGGGCTTTAAGGGAAGGAGCTGATTACCCCAGAAATGTTACTCACACAGTCTGAGGGGGAAGACCCAAAGCCTTGTTTAGAGATGTGACGGACGCTAATGGCATCTAAACACACAGAGTTTTGGCTGCGATAAGAATGGATCGCTCTCTCTCTCTCTCTCTCTCTCTCTGTGTGTGCATTAGTGGAGTTTGATAGATAAATCAGGATTAATAGAGTGATAATAGGCATTATCCAGGATTTGAGAGGGATTCCCAAGGGATTGGAAGCAACCAAGAATTCCACTGAAGATTGAATGGATGAATGGCGGCCTGCCTTCATTGACAACATGGAAACAACATGCCGTGGAATGAAAACCTTGCACCATAAATAGGAGGCCCTGTTCTCATGTAAACACACACACACCTTGAACTGCAGGCCTTACAGGTGTAAGAGAGATGAGGTGGCTTTACAGATCGATAGAACCATGTCAAATTAGAAACATGGATGGTAACACGCGTGTGTGTGTGTGTGTGTGTGTGTGTGAGGGGGTGGTGGGAAGGGTTGTGGCAGTGGGTTCAGAAAAAACCTCATTACTCTTCCTTACCTGTCGAACAGCACTCTGGGAAATATGGCCATTGCTTCAGGAGACCATATGCCTCACAACACCTAGCTGACCTGCCTTTGTTCCTATTTGATTATAAAGCCACACAAACCTCCTGGCGGAACCTATGAACTAAAGGTGTTTGAATCCCAAGGAAAGCGCGGTCTAAGGCACGGGTGTTCCACTTTACCTCCATGAGGTCTAGAGCCGGCTGGTTTTCAGTTCCACCTGATAATCAAGGGCATGGGGGTCCCATGGTCTAAATCCATCCTGATTAAAAGGGGGACACTGGCGTTGAGGTCCAGCGTTTACTTTGAGGGGTCTGACACGAGACTGAATGCCTTTGGATATGGAGGGCAGCAAACAGAAATAACAGGCACAGTTGGAGAGGGAAAAAAAGCACCACTTCATATGACAGATTTTCTTCAACCACACACCCACTCACGTACTCCGCTGAGAGATTTGAACTGATGGCTGGTTGATCAGGCTACCTCGGTGTGGTGACAAACTGAAATGGATTTCTGCAGTGCCTAACAGGTTGGCAGTTGGTTTTCTCCACGCAACACTCGCTAACCTTGTCGTGGAACACATTTCAGTGGCTCGTCTCTTCCTGTCCGAGGGGGTTCGAGGAAGTGGACAGCAACTTACCCCGGTAACAACTGTTCAACGAACCAACAACCGCCGACCTGGAGTGCGCTACCGTCGCCAGAGTGGAATCAAATACACAGTCGGTACGGTAAATTACACTCGTTCCCATGGTAACTGGTGGCCATAGCTATGCAGTCCTCTGCTTCTACCACACTGTGTTAGTTAGGAGGGAAAACCTCCCTTTTGAAGGGAACAAGGTACAAAACATTGAAACAGCGTATTTAACAAAGTCATCACTGACTGCACTGAAATAGACATTTGCCCACATTGAGAGCCTGGCTACCGTCAAAAGGTTTATTCTGACACTCATATGTAGAGACCGGACGCAATGTTATCTTCAAAGGGAAACTTCTATCAAAGGGAAAGGGGAGCATCTAATTTACACGTTTCCGACAGGCCGGTCCCCTGTCGTAGTTCAAAACCAACTCCTGTACCAAAATAAACAACTATTCCTAGTTTTGTGAAGATCAAAGCACAGCAACGGATTGATCCTTGGGTTATGCAGTCCGTACTAGCCTGACCACAATCAAATGTCACACTGCATGCCTTGTGTGTCAAGCTTATCGGAGCAGGATTGCTGATCTAAATATGTCTCTACAGGCAAAAAGCTGCAAATATATATGCCGTTATGCTTTTTGACAATATAACACCCTAGTTACATGTTATAATATACAAATTTTTCATACGGAACATTTAAATCACACATCAGGTCTTAATAAACTAAATATATTAAAAAGCTCAAAATCTTAGCTGTGCATTGTATAATTAGTTGAGAACAAAATGACGGACAGTCAATGGAAACCAAAATCGCCAATTAATTGAGGGCTGGATGCAAACTCACACAACAAAAAGTAAAAATCACAAGCTGTTTTCACTTGTGTACATTTCATTGCGGCAACTTATAACGGTAACCCGGTAGTGTGTATGTCCCCACGTGCTCCTGATGAGACGGCAGATGGTGTCCTGAGGGATCACCTCCCAGACCTGGATCAGTGCATCAGTGAGCTCCTGGACAGTCCGTGGTGCTACTTGGCAGCATCGGAAGCACCGATACAGAACGTCCCCGAGCTCCTCAGTTGGATTCAGGTCTGGGGAACGTGAGGGCCAGCCAATGGCATCCATGCCTTTGATCATCCAGGAAGTGACTACACACCCTGGCCGGACATTGTACTGCACCAGTCAGAACCCAGGGCCCACCAGCCCATGGTCTAACAATGAGACTGAGGACCTAACAGCAGCCAGGGTACCGTTGGCTAGCACGTGGAGGTCTGTGTGACCCTCCAAGAATATGCCTCCCCAGAACATCATTGACCCACTGCAAAACATGTCATGCTGGGTGCACCCAGTGTGAACCTGCTTTCCAGTTGCAGACCTGCTAATTCTGGTGTTCCAATCGAGCTGCATAGTGCAGAGCTGTGAGCACAGGTCCCATTAGAATCAGTCAGGAACTGATCAATCAGGAACACAACGGAGTACAGCTCAGCGGTCCTAAATGTAGACGAGATTTCCTCGCTTGTCCGGTGGACAGCGGCCGGTATAAAACGGTTGGTATGTTACAAGAAACCGTTTGACAGGCTCAAAACAACTCCAGTGGTCAGACATTACCTCGGGGGTGAATTCGGGCATTAGGTCAGCGCCAAGATAAGCATATGGAAGTGCCATACGAGGGAGAGCAAAGCACAATGTGGATGAGGGATCGTGTCCGAATGTTTACTACCGGGCCGGGGGGAAATATTTCACTCACCATGTTGACTTCCGACACCATGTCTATGCTCGCCACATCTATACTCATGCCCACTGCAACAGGGGCCCCTGAAATACAAATGCAATGGTATCATTTACCATGTCAGTGAATTGGGGGGAAAATGGCTGCAACATAATCCCGGGAGGAGGGAATTTGCGTAGTAAACAAGGACACGCCGCAGCCTGGTAGCGCCACTTATTAGAACGTACCTCCAAAGTCTGGTCGGAGGCGAATGTCGTATCCCTTTAGTAGTTTGTCCACCGTCTCTTTCACAAAAGACATGTTTCCCGGTTCATTCACGCTGAAAACACAACAAATCGCTTGCGTTAATTGAAACAAAAATAAAGAATTCGCACGTAGTTTATCCAGTCCCACTTTTACCAGATAAATCACTTACCTTTGAGCGCAACACACAACCGCTACAATCACTGGTGCTGATAGAACAGTAAATAATCTCACACTTAGAAAAGCCCACATTCCTTATGCTGTTTTTTAAAAATAAAATAATGCAACGTAAAAATAATCTGTTTATAAATCAGAGTATTCCACTTGCTAGTTCTCGAGAAAAACGTCGTAGGCTTTTGAGACCATTCAGATCCGTTTGGTTTAACATTACTTGAGACTGGATTGGTCTTCTCTCAATGCGACCGGAGACAAGGAAATATAGCCTACTCCTAACTGAAATGTACACGATCCTAACTGGCAAATACGCCACCGGTGGAGGAGCCAAAGGTAGCCTACTTGCTTGGATTGGAACCAACCTTGCACTCGTTTCCTTTCATCTATTCTCAACTGACATGCCTTGGCTCACGAAACAGCTGTTTGTTTTACGCAATCATGTTTATGAAGCGGATTTTTTGTAATACATTAAACAAACTGTATATTGGCCAACATTTACGTTTTCTTACTGTCCGTGTCCTGTGTAATAATTACACCTTGAAAGACATTCTATTTCTAATTGTGAATGCGATAATTGACTTACCTTGTATCATAGATAGCGAACAACTTTTTGTTTCCATCGACTGCATTCCTGAAAAAAAGATGACTCGGTGAATAACATTCATTTACATCGCACTGTTGTGAAAGAGCGTTTATGAAACCTATTCTGTAATTCTGCAAACATTAGAACTAACATGGGATACTAGCTAAGCCCGAACGGTAGTTGAACTGAGCCTAAAGCATAAATAGCACAAAAACACGTTCTCATTTATTTGGTGTGTGTAAACCCGTAGGCGAATGTGCTCAATACAAGGTGTAATAGTCCAATGTTTGGTGTTTTGTCGCGTATTCCTTTTACGCAATCACAACACATAGCATGTAAGTCAAACGGCCAATGGATGCGTCTACAGTTACATTTTCGTTAGGGTTTTGTTTCCAAGTAACACCAATTTCAAAACATGCCATATCAAAAACATTCTAATTCGTCCGTTTTACTTCAGAAAACGTTTCAATCTGACCGTTCTTATGCGTGCATAAAAGCAAATGGAAATCAAGGCCACACATACAGGTGGTCATAATTACAATCGACATGATCAGTTATACAACCAAGAAAACCCAGCAGAAGGCACTGTGGAGGAAAACTGAAAGGCAACATTTAACCGACAAGTTTTCGATAAAATGGAATACATTTCGAAATGGTTTGTTTGGTATGTATTTAAACATATCTAAAGCGTGCACCAAAACTTTCCTTAGTGAGACCTGCTGAGGCAATTGTAGCAAATGTCTTCGTGGAAGTCAGTTCATCTGAGTCTCTTCCCATTCTAGCATTCAGCACTTTGACAGATGCCTGTAGTGTCTGGCCTAAATTAATGATTATCTATGACCATCGAAACGCCTGGCAACAAGTGCTTTTTTTAATCATGTTGCGAATGCAGCCTAAATGTGTTTAAAAATGCTCGTTTGACCTAACTCGCATACAGAAAGTTGCAGGAACACTTAAGGGAACGTGTTTCACAATGTTATTGTTTTTCGAACCTTTGTCCTCTCATTAAAATCAGTAAGATACGTTTGATCAAGACATAACGGAGAACATGCTTTCTCGACCTTTTCTAATCTTAGTTAACCAACCAAACCAGACCGGAACCAAATTGGTCTAAATGTTATGCGGGTTTATTGTTTTTCATCCAAGATTTAAAAAAAACCACAAGTTCTAATGACAATTAATATGAATACCATTACACTACCGGAATAAGTATTTCTCATGGGTGTTTTTCAGCACCATGGACAGCTCACCCCGTTAAATTACAGTAGGTTTAAATTGCACTACAAGGACAGAACTGTCCAGCTCATCGCACTTTGGGAAATATCTCATAATGTTCAAGACACCGTGCAATTAGTATACATGATGCAAATAGGCCACTGTGAACTAATGAACTAAACGGTCGGCTATTAATTGCAATGTCAGTAGAATAACACGCTGTTCCGTTTGGTGGACTATATGATACGTGTTTTTTTGTCTAAAAACATGGAGTAAGAGTTCCCTCTTACGGCAATCGGTATATCGACTTTGAAATCACCGTTCCCGAAGTGGCATCTTTCAGTAAGATTGTAACATCACAATTATTGATATCAGTTGGCTTATTGCAACTATTTATTTCGGTGGCTTAACTGTCAATTCGGTAGGGACCACGTCGAATATTATGGAACAACTTGTCACCACCGTGATAATTCTGACTGACAGACCAAAATGCAATTGTGAATCATCGTAGCATAATGGGTCGTATCGAAGCCGAAGGCGGAACCTTTTGTGGAGACAGCAGGCGGTGCTACATGTCCTGGAGGTTTAAGTGTGTTTTTCTTCGCCACAAAGCTGACAGGAAAGGCAAGTCTAAGAAAATACAAAATTGAACACGTAGACTGTTTGGTATTCTGCTTTATTTTAACGTATTGGCGTAGCCTGTTGTTTTTTTTCTAGACGGATAAATCTTCTGCCCATCAATAATTTGCCGAATGAATTTCGACTACAAGGCTTTTAAACTTGCTTACGTGAGAGGCTAATGCTTTAACTATGAATTCTACGGACCTCAGTAATGTCCATGGGCTTGAGTAGCCTACAGTGACAAGTAGGAGAACGGGTTAAAGTTCAAGATTGGAGTCCCTGGGGGATTGTGGTTCGCGTTGCAACTATACCAAATCGCCGGCTAGTAAATTGTTGCAGCTTGTGCTCGTGAGCAGCAACTGACGGAGAATAGTGTATCTTCTCCTTTAGATCGCGTGCCGGGCGGATAGTCGGCTCTGACATCCGTGGACGAGTTACTTGAGAACAAGGGGGGGCCACAGAGAACGTCGTCACGATCAAGGGCTCGTCGCTGATAACTCTCATCTCCAAAAGTCGCGAAGAAGATGTCTGGACAAGAACCAAACCCAACCAAACCCACCAATCGTTTTGATTAGTGGGACGTCGGTCAAGCAAACCTGGACTGAGCAATACAGGGCTGCGATTGCCTGCGGAAGTAAATTTGATCGGAGTAGCCAATAATCTTTGTCCATCTAGGTGCAGCATTGGCTTTCATTGCTTCGGGTTCAGAACCCCTCTTCTAACCTGGATTAAAATCGGGACGATGGCTCTCTTTATAGGTAATTGGCCTGCTTTACAAACATTTTCAACGTATGCATGTGGATGGAATCAGAACAGCAGCACTTATCCTCCACGTTTTTAGGTGATTTAATGAGGGACAGGTCTGGGGGAAAGGGAATTGGGTAAATCTTTAGCCTACATTCCAAACCTATTGCACTGCCTGCGATGTCGAACGGCGCAGTGAGGCACACGTATCATGTGGTGACGCGCACGCGAAGAGTTGCAGCGACGTGGCGATGTGTTTATTCTGCTGCAACAAGGTGTTCAGCAGTGAGAAAAACGAACGCACGCGAGACGCGGACCAAATATGTAAAACTACGTGATTCTTATATTCAGAGTTACCAACTAATCAGTAGTAGCAAACATAGTACAGGCAACAGAAAAGAAAGATGAGGAGAAGGAGAAAGGAAGGAGCGGTAGGATAATACTATAGACCGCAGAGGAGTACTCATTTAATGTTGTGTTGTTCCCCCACGGTACTTCTAATTAAGTACTAATAGGACCGTAATTGAAGGACTATTGATGGGTATAATATAGATGGGGGGGCGGGATGAGGAATGTAGGGGGGGGGGGGTTGTGGCAGCGGTGGGATGACGATGCAGGCACGTGGAGAGAAACCGACCTACAGTAACGTGATGTTTTTCCAGGCATAGTGGACAGAACGCCCAGCGGTTTCACGCTGAGACGCGCGTTGATGTCTCTCCTGCTGGTGTACATGACATGTGAAGTGGGGTAAGTATGTCGTCAGTCCAACAGTGGTGGACTTTGCTGTATGTACGCTAAGCAGTGGTGTGGGACAGTGGTGTGGAATAGCGATGTGCTTTGTCGCGTTTACAACAACACGATCCAGCAGTCTGTCGTCGGTCGTATCCTGGTCTCATTGCATTACGTAAACTATTATACGTAAATCTATGGCACCAGATTACATCATATATTACGAATTGCAGACGGGCGAGCTACCCACTGATCTATAAAGGGGCAATAGATTGCCAAGGTTGCTACAATATGTAATGATTGCACTTTTAGCGTTAAAGTTAGGTATCACAACACTGGGGTTGAGGTTAGGATTATGGTTAGGTATCACAGCACTGGGGTTAAGGTTAGGATTAAGGTTAGGTATCACAGCACTGGGGTTAAGGTTAGGATTAAGGTTAGGTATCACAGCACTGGGGTTAAGGTTAGGATTAAGGTTAGGTATCACAGCACTGGGGTTAAGGTTAGGATTAAGGTTAGGTATCACAGCACTGGGGTTAAGGTTTGGGTTAAATTTAGAAAAAACAAATCCCTTGTAACATATTGTAGGGACTTTGGTAATGCCACTACATGACTTCCCCTACAGGATGTGGGAAGTGGGCAGTTCCCCCCTCTGCAGAGCTGATGGATGTGGGTTAGAAACACCACCTGCCAATCTTTGCACATTTCTTTCTGCGTTATAACTCTATAATTACTTCGCCTAGCGTAATATATCTTGCTAATTTGTCTGTTCTTTAAACAGTATAAGTGTTCAAATGATTATTAAACCCACGTTACCTCACCCGATGTGAGAATATCTTACGAATTCGGCTGTCAAAGGTGTTTATGAAATGGTTTCCATATTCCAATGAGAACAGGTTGGTCTCGTCCTGTATGGAGCCAAGCGGCCTGACGTTATGTATTCCCCAGCCTCGGACAGACCACTGCGGAGGCACTGAAAGAGGCAGAGGCTAATGACAACATCACAGTCTTCACGCGGATACTGGATGGACTTTTAGATGGCTACGACAACCGACTCAGACCGGGACTAGGAGGTACTCCAATCTCAAGGACTTTACGATACAGTGCGTGTTTGTGGTGCATTACAAACATACCACGCTTAAGAGCTCAGTCCAGACACTCCATGGTGCGTTGTGCCTAAGATCAGCACTTAGCCATGGTATATTGGCCACCTAACACACCCCCTCGTGAAGTATTGCTTAAATATGACAGCATCAGTTTTCATTTTGTTGTTATTTACGTGCCAATGCTATTGAGTTCCCAAGAGGGCCCTTAAGACAGGTGCAGAAGACCTGACAGGTTATTACGGCTGTCAAACCATAAAATAAGTTATGAGTTTAGTTTAGATTTACAGCAATAAATCGTGATTAATAGCATATTCAAATTTTTTTTTTTGGGGGGGGGGTTGGGAATTCATTTATAACTGTGAGTAAAATTATAAATGTTAAGTAGTTTTAACTGATTAACTTGAAGAAACCTAGTACCTCTATAACCCTAACCGATCCTGTATTGGGAATGTTTTGGTAAATCATGTTTTCGCTTGAAATCATATGGATTGTCTACTTTCTTCATAAATAATCTGAATCTACATCCGACATGGATATCCTTCCCGTGTAAAAATTCACCCGCATTGATTCGAGCTGAGGAACAGAAATGGCTCTTCTCATATACAGCGAGGAATATTTCCAGAGCGAAGCAATCACTGTAATAGATCAATCCTAAGTGAGAAGGAAGTACGCTGCCAACATAACCATATATCAGAGACCTGCCCATGACCTCCCCTTCCATCTGCAAAAAGTAACCTTGAGGTCCAGCTCTCTATTCAGACGAGAGTGTGTGTGTGTGTGTGTGGGGGGGGGGGGGGGTCATTGTGCGTTCACTGAAAGAAAGACATTTTGCGTCTCTTACATTACAGACAAATCTAAAATTGCTCATGTAATTTCCTATTGCCTTTTGTTTATTTCCCAAGTCTACTTTTCGTTATATTACAGAGGTAACAGATGGATACATCCGACATGGATTCGTTAGAATAGGGTTGAAAAGAAAACGGCCGCCTTTATATAGCTTCTATCATTGATTGACAATAGTCAAATACAGGGTTGTTGTTGTTTCTGTTCCACACGCACGACACACAAACAGATGTTTGACTGGTGTGTTGCTTGAAATTGGAAATATGTTGCTCCTGAGATGCTCTTGGGGGACACAGTGAAGGTTTCGCGTGGAAACCTCTGTGATCATTGCTCATCGGTTTCATTTATTCTTGTCCCTTATGTTCTTGATGTTCACATTCATATTCCAAATCCTGTTCTGTCCACAGAAAAGGTCACGGAGATCAAAACCAATATATTTGTCACAAGCTTTGGCCCAGTTTCAGACACTGAAATGGTGAGTCAATTTGCAGCCCATTTCATTATGCAGTGTTTCAATAGCGTCCATTATCGTAATACCTTGAGACAGAAGCAACAGCACATTTCTTTTCTCTGTAACAATTACGAGCACACAGCAATTGTCCTAGATGCTAATTATGTACACACTTTTTTTTTTTTTCATGAATAATTTTTTTATAATTAATGCAGGAAGTAAATTAAGCCCTGAATTGGACTAAAACTAGATTTCAAAAGAGACCCTTCTTTAAATATGCTTTAAGTCCAGGAAAATGGCCAATGAATCCCGCCAACTGTCCCATTGTTTCTTCTCAAGCTAAGGCGGCGTCACCCCGTATCCAACCGTGTTTCTCTCCACCTCAGGCGTACACCATCGACGTGTTTTTCAGGCAGAGCTGGAAGGACGAGCGTCTGTGCTTCAAAGGTCCCATGGAGATGCTTCCCCTGAACAACCTGCTGGCCTCGAACATCTGGACCCCGGACACCTTCTTCCTGAACGGGAAGAAGTCCATCGTCCACAACATGACCACGCCCAATAAACTGCTGAGGCTGCAGGACGACGGCACCCTGCTCTACACCATGAGGTACTGACGCGGGCCAACGGGGGCGGGATATTCCACGTAGAAACGCATCACGTAGAACTCATGGGGTTTTCCGTGATGCAGTGCGGGAATTCGGTTGACCACCCGGTAAGTTGCCTATGGCGGGTGGTTTAATACGCTGGGTTGTCTGACACAGTTGCTACTACGTCTTCCTTCCTGGGCTCAGTGACTGCCATCCGACGTCTTCGCCTGGTGTGGTCTAGGTGTAGTCTAGGTGTAGTCTAGGACTCTTGCCAAAGTTACAGTCGGTAGTAGCTTAACAGTAAGTTATTGCGAACACAAGCTTGGGTTGAGGTGACTACAGAAAACATATGATCCCTGTCAGGGCACGTTGGTTTCCCGAGTTCTCATTTCTCTTGAATGCTCCACATGATCTCCTTAATGCCAGATTAATAGATACATTGAAAACATATGAACTATATTAACTCGGTATAACCATGTTGCGTGGCCCTAATTGGACATCAGATTTAAAGTCTAAGTGAAAAGGGACGCTGATTCTGGCCCATAATCTAAAAAGGTAATAGATTCTTTAATGGCTCTGGAACTGAAACATCAAGACTTTTCTGCTTTTAATCGGTCTGGTTTTACTACTGTCTCTTAATTTATTTCCATTACCAGGAAAGAGATTAGTGCGCTACCTAGATTTGTGGCATGGCCTGGCTTTTCCGAATCCTGAACATCAAGGGAAAGCTCCTTCTCTGCAGTGGAGATAATGACTAAATGTGATTGCTTTCTCAAACCCTGATTCAGAAACATTAGCCTGAAAGCGGCAGAGTTTTTCAGGCGAAGTCATACATTTGTTGTCACAAATTAGTCACAGTGTTTCATCCAATCACATCGTACGAGCACAGCGGGATCAAGCTGTTCTCCGTTATATAACGATACGTACAGAACAGGTTCAAATCACATGGTGTTCTCATGTTGTGAAGCACAACTGCAGTGGGTGTACTACATTGATGAAAAGACTGTGTGTAACTATTCACTAGTGCTGGCCATTAACTACATGCACATTCCTTTGAGATGTTCTAGAGACAGTAACACATGACACTTTTTTTGGGGGGGGGGATTTGTGTACAAACATTAGGCGCCAGCCAGTCCTTCCTGCGTACAAATACACTTTTATATTAAATACACTTGGATACCAATGCATTGCTCTCAAGGTTATTCCATTTCTGACACAGCGTGTGCTCTTGCAACTGCCCAGCGGAAGCCTTTCCAGTTTATGGCACAGACCAGTAATGAACTGGGTTGGGTTTCCCATGAGCCAATAAGCATGTGCTAATAGTGATTGTTTTAGATGGCATCTGTTGAAACACATCGGCGGTTTCTCACACGGTAATACTATTTGATACCGGTGCAGTGCAGTGAACACTACCTTAGGGTCCATGGTCCACAAGCAGTTCATCCTGGTTCATTTCCTTTGTCATGTGCCACCCCTGCCAGGAATTGGACAAATATCACAATCGCCACAAGATGGCAGTGTAACCTGTGTGATGCTACACACAGAATACTTGGGGATTCTGTGGATTACAAGGCCAGTCGGCCGTCTGTTATGTAATCCTGCAGGTGTTGTGCTACACGTTGGTTGCCGATGTATTTTGCAATAATGGGATTTTCCTGTATGCTGTAGATAGAACAAGCTAAACACTGTCATGCGGTTTGCACTTTTTAACTTGAACATTCCGGATGTATTATTTAGTTGGTTACGTCATGTTAACAAAGTGTGCTATATCTTGGCCCAGGCTCACTGGGGCAGTGCCCCTGTCCTGGCGTGTCTACTGAGGCATGTACTGAATGTCTCTGTGTTTCGTGTCCCTCCCTAGGTTAACCATATCGGCAGAGTGTCCCATGCAACTGGAGGACTTCCCCATGGATGCGCACGCTTGCCCTTTGAAGTTCGGAAGCTGTGAGTTAAATTCCACTGGCTGTTTTGCTCATTTCCACGGCAACCGTGCGAGGCCCCAATGCCACCCTTGTATTGTGATGAGATATGTCCCATCCGCATAAACAATGCAACTGCCAACCTCCATTCGGTAAAGCGCCACGCAAATTACTCTGGAGAGACAGTTGAGCTTGCACAGCGCTGGCACTTTGGAACAGAGGCAGATCAGGGTCCGGCACAGCCACGAGGATTCACTCGGATCCCAAACCCACAGCGGCTAAACTTGGCAGGTATATTTTAACTTCATGCAGGGTGAGGATGTTTTTTTCTTTTCTTTTAGCCTTTAATCAGATTGCTCGTCCTTAATTACCCGTGGCATCCTGGCCGGGACCCGTGATCCCCATACCTGGGTGATCCACACAGAACTCCAGGGTGATAATATCATTTACCAATTAGAAGATTAAGGTCGGGATCCAGTGGACTTCCGGAAGTGGATGGCGCTTTATACTGTGGCGCGAATGCAAGTACGGGGTCCATATCGGGACGGCTTTAAATGATTCTGGCACAGGTTATAGAAATGGCATTAGAGTGGGGGGGACAACCAAGGACCTTATCGAGCGTTGGGGACCGGTTACCTGGTTTTAGCCCTGACCTGTTGGCTCGGAATACCTCCGTTGGTACAAACTGTAATTCATACGTTTTTTGTAGCCATACTATAGATTATGGTGCATTGTGAATGATGGTACAGGGATTCTACCAACAGAATACAGTTATCGTTAAACGTTATCTTTAAAGCGTTTGGCAGCAAGTTTGGGCAAGGTATCATGTTTTTTGTGGCTCATCATCATATTTTGAGGTGTGGCTTAGTGGAGACTGTGCACATTCAAAAAGGGGGCGATGTGTAGAGTTAGGGTTAGGGTTAGGGTACGGGTTAGGGTTAGGGTTAGAGTTAGGGTTAGGGTTAGGGTACGGGTTAGGGTTAGGGTTAGGGTTAGGGTTAGGGTTTGTCCTGGAGTAGCTGCCAACGTAGAGGACCGGTAGAAATGTAACTTTCAAACTTAATATGCTGTAATGTTTAATTGTTGAACCAGGCTACTAGCAATCCAATGCCCTTACAGTAAAACCCGGTGAAATACAAAATCCCTTACCTAAATGATTTGTTTTTTATTTGCTCGCAAACGTGTGGTATTCCACTGCATGTCATTCAGAACACAGTACTCGCTGTACTGATGACACGTTTATATCGCGCCAGGTGTACTGTTAATTCTACTAAGCACTAAGCTGCAGGGTAAGCTAATCACAAATTCCCAGCTACTCCTTTACAGTAACCTTTGACCTTTTAGATGGGGACACCACTAACAGGGAATCCCAGAGCAGTGTCACGCTATAGGAACTCCTGGGCCGTTTGACGCCATGGGTTATGCAGTGTACAGTAACCGGCTGATTGGACAGCCCTGCTATTTATAGGTAATGCTGTGACCACTTTGTGCTGACTGTTGAAATACGGTGTGTCCGGTGTATTTAGAACTGTAGTTCCGAATTCATCGTCTGATATTAATATAGTAAAATAACAAGTATTTTTTGTCGGTGTGAACCTACAGTGGGGGGAAGCACAGTCTCATCACAGGGAGATAGTCGAGGCTTTTAGATTGAGATGTATGGATGCACAGTTATCTTTCTATGTTCATATATTAAAGTAACTTTAATTGATTGGTTAAGTAATTCTTCTCTTGACTGCTGATTGGCCAGCTAAAACTAATTACCAATGGTTTGCTTGAGACAAAAGCTGAGATGTCTTTTTGTTATGTAAACTTTGGCCTCTAATATACGTTTTGCACAACTAAACCAAACATTTTTGGTATGAATATATTTACTGAGGTTTTTGCTGGGCAGTTATTTTGATTCGCTTTTGAATGTTTCATGTATTCATTCACTTAATCTATCCCAACTCCTAATGTTTATGTTATGTAATAGATGGGTGTGTACTGTACAGACCCAAAGTCAGGAAGAGGTTGTCGTGAAGGGATGGGCTTGGCAAATCCGTTAGCTCTACTATTAAATCATGGTATCTCTTTGCGTCATCATCCTTAATGCTTCTAAACCCATCCAACTTTTAATTTTGCCCCAAGCTTTAGGCTAAAGCCTCCCAAAAAGTAACTGAGTAAATAGCACTCGACTAGACGTGGCCAGTTGTGCCAAAGCTCAAGCGAATCGCATCGACGCGCTATTGAGATTGGTTGCTTAGTTACAGCGTTCTACGTGGTTCCTTCCCCAGTCTTACTCTTTGTTCTTCCCTTCCACACACACACACACACGTGCGCGGAAAAACACAGGCACGGTATCGTACCTGTACATGAAAAATGCCCTTCATTTTCCTCAGCCGACCAGGGTGGGAACCTATTAGTAAATCCCTAGAAACATTCACCGTGTGCCTCGTTTTGATTGTATTTCCTTGTCTATGGTGGGGGATTAAACTACGGTTATTCTTTTCATCCATCGTTAGTTTTGATCTTCAGGACACAAATGACATGGAACATCAAAATGATGAAGTGGACTGGTACGGGGCAAAGCCTGGAAGAACTGGCTCTCCTCGTCTCACTCCTCTCTCATACGTCTCATATGTCCATCTCCGTTAATATTCTGTACCTCTGTGCCATCCCTTCCTCCCTCCCTCCCTCCGTCCTCCCTCTTTTAGAACACTGTGACTCATCTTTTCCTTCCCTCCTCTAGGTGTTTCTTCCTGTTGTATATAGAGACCACGCTGAAAAGCGGAGGGATCTCTATACTTCTGCACTCATTCTGCAGGCTTCCCGCTACCATTCGTTCCCTCCCATGTCTCTGCGTGCCGAGGAAGAATATCAGGCCGTATTTGAAGGGCCCCGTCTTGCGTCACGTCAGCATCCATCAGTGCTCCAGCGGGGCCATTGTTCAGGAGGGGAACAGCCTCTGAGACGGGCTCGTTTAAATAAGGCTAACACCCATGATGAAGGCAGAACCCTTCCTCTGCACTTTGATTGAAATCATTTTGTCGGGGACGTAGTAATGTCCGTGCCAGCGCCTGCTGACTTCCTGTAACCACCCGTCTCAATGGTTACAGCCGTAACGCTTCAAATGCAATGCATTGTGGCCTGGATCATGATGCCTGTTGTTGGGTGGCATCATTTAATAGGGATTCCTAATTGGGGTACTAAGTACAGGACGTCCGTTGGATAGTCTCGAGTCTAAGGGCCCAGGCCTGACAGGTCACTGCATGTCTAAGGGCCCAGGCCGACAGGTCACTGCATGTCTAAGGGCCCAGGCCTGACTGGTCACTGCATGTCTAAGGGCCCAGGCCTGACAGGTCACTGCATGTCTAATGGCCCAGGCCTGACAGGTCACTGCATGTCTAATGGCCCAGGCCTGACATGTCACTGCATGTCTAATGGCCCAGGCCTGACATGTCACTGCATGTCTAATGGCCCAGGCCTGACATGTCACTGCATGTCTAATGGCCCAGGCCTGACATGTCACTGCATGTCTAAGGGCCCAGGCCTGACATGTCACTGCATGTCTAAGGGCCCAGGCCTGACAGGTCACTGCATGTCTAAGGGCCCAGGCCTGACAGGTCACTGCATGTCTAATGGCCCAGGCCTGACAGGTCACTGCATGTCTAATGGCCCAGGCCTGACATGTCACTGCATGTCTAATGGCCCAGGCCTGACATGTCACTGCATGTCTAATGGCCCAGGCCTGACATGTCACTGCATGTCTAATGACCCAGGCCTGACATGTCACTGCATGTCTAATGGCCCAGGCCTGACCGGTCACTGCATGTCTAATGGCCCAGGTTTGACCGGTCACTGCATGTCTAATGAACCAGGCCTGACAGGTCACTGCAGAGTTTGATGAGCATTTAAATGATGCAAACCATATTTGATGCTCATCTCATAGCACCAATGGGTGTTTGTTTATGTATTCTATATTTAAGTCCTCTACCTGGACTGTATTTCATGGATAAATCGCATTTATAAAATACATAAACATTTATTTAATTGACCTGAGTGGGGACATTTCCCAATGTGTTGTGTGTAATTAAAGTGTGTTAACGTTATACATTGTATGGACCCCGATATCAACCCGTAGTATCACGCATGGGGGATAAACCAGTGGCTCACAAGCTTTCAGGGGAACTTAAAATCAATGAGTATCAAAATAATGAATGAATTCACACACTTCCTGTAGAACACTAGCAAACCTATGCCAAGAGCCGTAAGGCTGTGCTTTGTGTGTTTCAGTGTTTCAGTGCTTGACTTGGTCAGGATCTTAGCGAAGCTCGGTACCGACACCTTTTCCATTTTCTCCTGCTCCAGCTCCTGTGCCACTTACCGGATATGTGTTCAAATGTATTGATCCTCCACCTACATGCGTACATACAGTATGTTTACACAGATCGGGCACCCTAAATCACATATTTTAATCTAAGTCAAGTATCGTTAAAGGAGTCAATGCAACACTTTGTGGGCTTAATGGGTCTTGAGGGTTTAGCAACAGCTTTGGGTTATCTCCAGCCGGAGTCTCCTGTGATCCTGTAGGTAGGGGGGATGAAGGTCTTTAACTGGAACATCAACACAAAGAGCAGACGAGGCCGCGTTTGCTTTTTGATTAATTGGGAAATGATTTGATCGCAGATCACAGATTTAAGGGAAAGCTAACAGTTTAAAATGATGTCACAATGCCAGCATTTGGACTGGATCTCACCAGTTCCTGTTAGCTCACTCTTTTAGCTCCAATCGGCCTTTATCTATTTGATTACTTTGAGATAATCCTACTCATATATTCTATATTCTATATTCATACATGGAATACAAATGTTTCGAACCTGAGAACAAATCATTATTAAAAACAGCACCAATACCAATAAAACAACATTTAACAATACCTAATTTCATTTTTAGCAAACTGACCGTTCATGTGCATATTCACCCTTTTTATAACAGATGGAATATTGCATAGTCAATTAATGTCACATTGGGTGAATAACATTGTTTCCACTGTTTAGCAAGAGACATAACCTTTCACCATAACCTTTCATCAACGCTTTCATCCAAAGTATAGATGCTTGCATCAAGCATTTAATGGGTCAAGTACATATGAATAGTTGTGTTGTCGTATTGTTGTTGAAAAGATGGAATCCAAGCTCTCTTTGAGTTTTTCAGTCTAAGAACGTGGTATACCCTTAACTAGCATAGTTATAA
Source organism: Novumbra hubbsi (assembly GCA_016801125.1). Taxonomy (NCBI): domain Eukaryota; kingdom Metazoa; phylum Chordata; class Actinopteri; order Esociformes; family Umbridae; genus Novumbra; species Novumbra hubbsi. Next base: position 18,990 of record JACXGK010009678.1, read on the forward strand.
TGCTAGGTTGTCCAAAAGAACACCCTGCTTTCCTTTTTATTGAAACGCATTGAAATTGTTGATGCATGTTCTGTCCCTGGACGCTCTTCATCTCTTGTCTGAGGAACCAATCACCAAGCCCCAGGGCTGCAGTGGGGACATCTTTTAGTTGGCACGTTAAGCAGGTGTCCTGCCTTGTTGGGATTACTGACGATCTCATCTCGTTATAAGAGTGCGGTTGTTAACCTTGTGTCCTCGCTACATTTCCAATCTGATATGTCACCATGGCCTCACAATCACCCCTGCTTCCAAGTCACTCATCAGTAACCAATACAGTACACGCGTCACTCATCAGTAACCAATACAGTACACGCGTCACTCATCAGTAACCAATACAGTACACGCGTCACTCATCAGTAACCAATACAGTACACGCGTCACTCATCAGTAACCAATACAGTACACGCGTCACTCATCAGTAACCAATACAGTACACGCGTCACTCATCAGT
>JACXGK010009679.1:0-19469 GCA_016801125.1 Novumbra hubbsi
CCTTCGGTGGGTCTGGTCATGTGGATGTGTCGGAGGGTGGCCATGTCTAGTTGTACTCTAGCATCTCCCTTCGGTGGGTCTGGTCATCACAACTGGGCCTGGTCAATGCGCTATTTTCCCTTTTATGGCGAGTACTTCCCAGCTAAGCCAGCTACGTGATAAGAATCAGAATGGATTGGTGAGATGCACTACAAAGTAAACAGCTCTGGAGTTTTGACCATTCAGAAAGCCTGTTTTTATACCTAATCGTGTTACTGACCTGTTGCCAATTAACCCAGGTAGTTGTTTGATGTTCCACCAAGTTTTGTTGTTTAGTATTACACACTATTTTGTTGCCACTGTCCCAGCTTTTTTTAAATTTGTTGCTGGCATCAAATTCAAAGTGTGCAACAGGGTTGTACATTTATGTCATGTAGCATATGTGCTTGTCCAGGGCGAGTTGACATTTTTAAGTTGAAAAGTTTGAGTGTGTACATTTTAATTCATTGTCCCATGTAAAGCAAACTCACAACACTGAAGTTGCGTGAGCCATACGGTACCAACAGGACCTTGTGTACTTTTTATTTCTCACTCAAGTTTTTTCTGAAATGTGTCCATAACCTATTTATCTGTAAAAATTTACTCAAAATTGTACTCACCCGGTAAATGTATTTTACAAACCTCACCAGTCCCAAACCTAATACATTATTACGCTGCTGTCCCATTTATGTTCTTGCTTTCACAACACTCACAGTTTTATTCAATACTGGACTGCATTTTATGCCACACTGAATACCCAGCCATGTGTCATATGGTGAGCTTAATAAATATGAACACACTGAATACCAACCCATGTGTAATATGGTGAGCCAAATAACTATGTACACACTTAATACCAAGCCATGTGACATATGTTGAGCCAAATAACTACGGACACACTGAATACCAAGACGTGTGTCATATGGTGAGCTTAATAACTATGAACACACAGAATACCAAGACATGTGTCATATGGTGAGCTTAATAACTATGAACACATAGAATACCAAGACATGTGTCATATGTTGAGCCAAATAACTATGAACACATGGTTCTTCCACTCTGACATGACATCACCGAATGTCACTGTTCACGAACCTCGGTGACTGGCATGAAGAGGGCGAGACTCAATCGTCTTGTTCATCCATCATTGACGTAGTGAGCCTGCAAGTCAGTCAGTAAGCTGACTGCACAAGATGGGTGCCAGGACGGTCGGGTCTAGTGTTCTCTCACCAGATCAAACACACGAATGCACACACCACGAGGGATGAAAAGATTCAATACACAGTTATTGCACCCACTCTCTCTCACACACACACACCAGTCGGAAGCTAGGGGATGTTTTTAATTAGCAGTGACTGATGGTCTGACTTAATAATAACCCAAAGCTTGCTATTGGGCTTCACACAATAAACCTTGTGATAGAACCTGAAGGGAAAAAAGATTGACTGTCTTGTTAGTCAAAAACAAATGGCACTTGGAGCTGAATCTATAATCCGGTATTCAATTGGGCCAATAATTAATTTGATTCTCTTTCATTTTAGTCGTCAATGCCTGATCATAGGTAAAGGTAACTTGACTACTGTTTAGACCAGGGGTGCCCAAACGTTTTCCTATGAAGCGGCAAAACTCGAGGGCCATGGGCCGAAAGTTATGTTGCATTACACCAAAAACGGTATTATATTATATAGCCTGGCGGGCAAAATCAAAGGTCTTCACGGGCCAGGGGTTTGGGCACCCCTGGTTTAGACGAATAACAAAATCACAATGCAGACATGCCAGAACGTCAACAGACAAAATCTTCACAGTGGTTTTAGTGAAGAAAGATGTAGCTGGCCACTGAAACGCAAGCGGATCATGTTGTGAAATATGCAAGGATGCAGTTCCTTTCTTTGCTAAAAGAGCGTTTATGTCATTTTTGTAATACTATTTGGCACCACGTCATACTGTCACACTTCATCTTGGAAAGACAGTTAATAGAAATTCTTTGAGCTGTTTACTAAAAGTGTTTTTGCTATGTGCTGACCTAAACAAGAACACCCAGAGGAATGGACAACACAGGTATTGTATCTAAGTGCAATTAGCTAATGAACTCTCTGATTAAAATCAATTCAAAACTATTTCCATATTCATATAAGACTGCTCTCTTTTGCTATACGGAATGACAATGAAAACGCCTGCTTAGACCATACAGAAATAGCTCATGGCTAGCACCAGCTATGTCGAGTGTGAAAAGGCACTTTCTGTGTTCAATCCTTGTGATTAATAGACAGCGGGGTATCTTTCATTTAGCACGATGGGAAAGAGGCCCGGCACCATGGTAAAAAGGCTCAAAGTGTGACAGGATAGGGGAGGAAAGTGCTAGAGGAAAAGGTTCTGAGGTAAAAAGCTTGAGCTGAAAGCAGTTCTTTCAGACAGATGACATTTAGGCTGCTCACCCGAAAATGATTCATCCGAGAGCAAGAGTGTGAGGAATCAAAAGTCGACAAGTAGTTTTAGAAAATAGTTAAGCAACCAGGCAGAAGAGGTGCTGCAGTAAATACAGTCACAGTTGAATGGGAGAGTGGAGGACCGGTCAACTCTATAACAATGAGTTACATAAGTTAATTATTATGTTGTCAATGACGCGACCCAGAATAGGATTATTATTGCATTGTACAAGCTACACTTTAAAAAAAAGACCATTCCACATTGGTTGTCCATTCCAAATTGGTCTTGTCTCATATGCACAGGAGGCACCATTCACTCATGGAAGACTACAGCCAGGGTAAAGCACAAATCCAAAAGGAATTGAATAGCTCAGCACGGCACACAGCCAGGGTTAAATGAACCCCCACAGACCTTAAAGGCACGCTACAAACAATGGAAAGATAACATGCAAGTGGATACATACAACAGAGGATTATAACAGCAACATGAACAACATGAAATGTTATTGAGGCATAGCGATCATCAACTTTAGCAGGGAGAGGTGTGTCTCTCACAGCCAATGGGAGCATGACTTAGGGTGTCAAAAAAACAATAGTGGCCCAAGATATCTCAGTGGTATTGAATCTATTGTGAATTTGAATATTGTTAATTTAATGTGTGTATGCGTCTGATTATGTGCACTTTTGTGAAGCCCAGGCAGCCGTGTTGACCTTCAGGAGATGATCACAATCATGTTGGACAGCAAACCATGTATTCGTTTAGAACATGTATGTGCACACATGCACCCGCACAAAAACACAAAAAATTCACACCCGCAATATCCTGCTTTTCAAATATTCTGAAGAAGCAGAGCTCCTAAAGTGAATATCTGTTCAACTTGGCTGAGAAACAGACGACTGCATTATGTTTAAAAAGAAAGAAAGTATAAAAATCCTCTCTTTCTCTTTCCCTATCTTCTGTTTCTTTACATCCCCCTCTCAACTGTCCCATCCAACTGTCCCATTTCTCTCTTGTCTCTCTCCCCCTTTTCTCTTTTTACCTTTCCCCTCACACCTTCCTCTCTCTACATCTATCTCTCTTCCTTGTCCCTCTCTCTTGTCCCTTTACTTCAGCCTTGTTCGGTGTTCTTCATGCTTTGTTTTGTCCACTACATGTGTACTGCTTCACGTGTTCAATTACATCAGACAATGTTTGAGCTTCTATTAGCACAAAGTGTGGTGGGTATTGTTGGTGTGGGCTTATGAGCCCTGTATTTTTGTGTGAGTCATCTGAACACGACATCTGTGCTTATGTGTGTATTACCGTCTGTGTGTTTGTCTTTTCTTAAAACACTAGCTGGGCGTCTGAGTGGGTCTAAGCTGCAGGATCTTCTGTGGTTGAGTGGAGAGAGCAAAGCCTCTGGCTGCAGTTCAAATCCAGTCCTCACACACATTCACGCATTGAGCACACACACACACACCACACACGCATGCACAGCTGCATACACTACAGCCATCATTCAACAAGTAACTACATTATCCGTCTGTACAAAACCTGGGAGCTACAATAATTAATTCATGCCCTCCCATCCTCATTTTTAATATTCATAGAAATGATCCATGCCCTATGTTTTCTTAATCTTGTTAATGTTGTTTTTCTCTCCACTTTTGTTTTGTTCCCTTCAGTCTAGGGAGTGTGCAAGACCGTCCGTATTTAGATTAAAATGGCCTGATGCTCGTGGATGTAGATCACTGAACTCAGGGCAGATTTGGGCCCTGGAACTATTTCTCCATGCTCATGGTGAATGGAGTAATTCTCACTTGGCCAATACTCATATCACCATAGGAAGGCTGTAACCAAGTGATAAACATAAACATATAATAAGGTTGCGGGTGGTAGTTTTCCTATTAACGGCAGACGAGGACCCATTCCCTCACAGGAGAACGCTGGTGACCTCGCGGCTGCTCTGTGTTTCTGTCAAGGATCAGATATGGCCTATGCTTCAGTGGGCACACAGGGGGGGTACTGTACAGTGGGTTATTTACCTGAAATCACTAAGCCTTTCAATTGGTTTCAATATTGGTTTATCAAGCCTAATGAACACTGTGCATGAAGGATTAACAACAGCCAAGGACTGAAGAAAAAACTCAATTGCCAGACAAAATACACAGACTCGCTCAAGCACTATCTTTTGTAAAAGCATTATAACTTAGTCCCCTTTGTCCACCCTGTCAAAATGACCACTCGTCAGATGTTTCATGATATGTTTCTGAGTTGCAAAGACACAGCCATATCTCACAGACACTGAACAGGAAGGAAGATTTCAATAAAAAATAATAATTCATTGATTGTTGTTTGCTATATTTCCTATTCAAACTAATTTAATGTATGTTTTCATGGACAACAATGAAAACGGGAGAGCCAAAGATCATGACATGTGTCCTCCGATGCATATCTTTTAGCTTTTGAGAACAGTGCTCGCTAAAGGAAGAAATTAGACGGATGTTTAGGCTTAGTCTCCTTCCAGTTGCCCTTGTCACATCTTGCCCTCACTGCATCTCTCTTTCTCACTCCCACTTTCCATCTGTCTGTATCCCGCTGTGGAGGTATCGGTGGCCCAGAGACAGGCCAGAGAAGTTATCATTAACTAAGGGACCTTGGGAAAATTGAAGTGGCCCTTGAGTGGCTATTGAGTGTCTGCTGGGTCCTCCCTGCTGTCAGCCCACTGATCCTCGAGTGATGACAGCCCTGTCTCCTCAACCTGTTCCCATCTATCCCAAGAGTCCGCATTCATCTCACACAACCGAACCAAAAAGATAGCGCCATGCTCAAGCAGTCTCCCAACAGACCCCCTAACCAGATCGCGCTGAACATCTCCAAGTCCCCTCAGACGTCAAAATAACAAGTCACATTTCTGCACACCGTATCTCTCGGCTTACACCTGGCAAGCTTGTCACGGTCCTATTCACCCGCGTGCAACTCTTGTCACGCAGCAAAAGCTCTAAACGTAACTAACATGACAACAGGCAAAATGTAAAACGCAAATCCGACCACGGCTTCAAAAAATGGAAGCGGGGAGAGTTGCGAGAGTGTGAAAAAAAGTGGGCGAAAGAGGGAGAGAGAGCGGAAGCAGAAAGGGAGAGAGAACTCGTTAGCGTAACACGGGACACGCTAAGAGACGTCAAGTTAATCTGCAAACGCAGGACTGAAGGAAGTGAGAAGAAAGACAAAAAAACTGCACATCTTTTTTACGCTCTTCTGTTTATCACCTGCCTTTCCGCCATCGCCGAGTCAATCCACAATGGAGCACTAAGAAGATTAGCCTAGCCAGTCTTCCAGGATTACAGCTACCCATTCCTCAGTCTTCGGAAAATACACGGGGAACATTAAAGTACACACACTGATAAAACCGAGTCTGAGGACGGAGGCTTTGACAACTGTGAGATTGACTGGGTTGGGATGGTGGGGATGGTTATTGTTTGTGATAGGGTGTCAAATCTGGAAGCGGCAGTGTCGGGCTTGTGTGTGGCGAACAATCGAAACAAACTCAACAATTCAAGATATCAGAAATGTGATTGCTCTCTGCCATTTCCAGGGCTTTTATTTGTCCGGGAAATGGCCACGGACATTGTTTTCATTCAATTTAATCTGACAGAAAATCCGGATGAATCTCTCTCTGTGGCATCAATTTGCAAAGAGCAAAAGTGACACAGAGGGACACGGACGGCACCGACATAAAGAACCCAGAGGAAATAAACAGTTTAAAAGATACCAAACATTCCTCAGTGACAAACAGAAAACAAGGCCATGGTCCGCCAGACACACAGACGAAACCAGAATCATTACCGATAATAATGTGCTCTTGAGCAAAGAGAAATTGCAGGAGTTTAAGGACGGGGTCGTGTCGAGGGCGTTCTACACAAAAGTTGGTTGAATTTTGCGAACTGATTCATCAGCTTGGTCGGTCAGTCTGGTAGTGACTGAACTCGACGCACCTGGTCTTCCATGTCGGTAAATAAAAAAGAACCTGGCACACCCGGCAGCTCTGTCGGAAGAATGCTGCCGATCCATAGACAACGTGCTACGGTAGAAATCCCTCTCGATAAGAACGGGTGTTATCTAAAGAGTGTGTGCGATCTCATGTGTGTTGACCTATGACTTTCTGATTGGATGGGATGTCTAAAAGAACAAGATTGGTTGGTGGACGGGACTAGGAAGAAGGCTTGGACATGTTAAGGAGCAATGGAGGATTCAGTGCCATGGACAAAGGATATTAACAAAATTTGGAAAGGGAGAAAAATGTGACTAAAACCAAAATTAAATTGCTTACACAGTTTGTAAGTGAAAAGTGGAAATGAGTTGCAAGCTAAAAGGATCACTAGAAACATAGCCATCATAGTGATAGTAGCCCATCTATATGAACAACATGACTGCAGTAATCCATCACCATACCAGTGACAAAATAATGGCCCAGTTTGTCACACAAACCTACTTTAAGGTGGGACAGTTCTGACGCAAATAATCTAACATAACAAACAAATGACATAGCAATCTAATAACAGAGAGGATCATCAAGAGACCCGAAGAGGACTTTCCAAAATGGCTGCCCTCTATGAATCAGAGTTCAAAAGAAAAAATGGAGCCCAGAGGACCACAACTCAACTGAGCTGAAGTTAAGACAAAGTTCCAACTCTTAAAAGTGCCGGCTGATTCCAATCTTAATTAAAAGTTTCTTCTCTCTCCCTCTGTGGTTCTTTGTCTCTCAGTGTTTTCATCTCTCTCTCCTTCTCTTCCTGTCTTCCTCTCTCAGTCCCTCTCAGGGACAGACTGCTGGACATGGGGGATGATTGATGGGTGAGATAGCAGGAAATGAATTGCTGATAAAGCGCTTGGACTGCAAAGGTTGAACCAGAGTGTGTGTGTGTGCGTTTGCATGTGGTTCTGTACGCCTGTGCGACATTGTCTCTGTCCGGCCTCCCCCTGTAGACCTTCATGTTCTCACTCTCCCACACTCTGTCTCCCCCTCTTCCCATAAGCCCTTGCTCCCCTCAGACGACAGGACCAAACGGATAGCCCCTTGCAAAAACATCCTTCTGACAGACCCAAACGCCAACGTCGTGCAGAACATCTCCAGGTCCCCTCAGACAACAAATTACACTTCTCTACCCCCTCTGATCATGTGACACTGGAGTTGAGAGTGGCACATTACGGAAATCAGACAGCAGCAAGCAATGACAGAAGCCAGACATCATCTGTCGTCCCCACCATCTCACTTCCTCACACACACACACACACACACTCAAATCTTGGATTTGGGCTTATTCTTCATAACTGGCAGGGTGATGAGATGATGCCTCGGCTGACTGTCGGGACACAGAGGAGCATGTCAGCACACAATCAGATTCAGAGGCTTACCTTTAACAAACTCAAACACCCAGGCTGGATAAAAAACAAACCCACATTCACACCCACAGCCCTTTAAGATCAGTTGGACAATGATGGGATTCCAAACCAATCCAAATGGTCCACAACAAAGGGATTTGTGATTGGCTGTCTTTCCGAAAACTCTGTGAATGTGTGCGTTATAAATCCCTTAAAAGCCATTTCGTAAATCCAGAAATATGAACAATCGTCAGGAGACGGAATTCGAGCGAGACTTAAAGCGTGTATATCCGCGCTTTACTGGAAGCAATTTGTAGACAGATCAAATATTGAGAGAGATGAGGGTGTCACATTGTTCTGAAAAATTAAAGATGATTCGGGGGAATACAGTATACATTTGGATTGGAATTTCTCACTATTTGAGAAAGTATTTAAATACTGGTGTCACATTACACACAGTCAAATACTGGAAGCCTTGTTCCAAAACTGCGCTATGAGAACATCCATTGAGGGCAAAATGACTCAGGGCAAAGTGATTTGGCTTTAGCTGGCTTCCAAGCGAAAAGAGAGAAAGCTGAGAAACAGACAGAAAAAGGAGAGTGAACTGGGGGAGAGAGCGAGGGGGAGACATTTAAAGTGTGAAATGGTAGTTACAGAGGGTGGAACGACATAGAATGGGGATGAAAGACACGAGGGTGAAAGGGAGAAAAAGAAAAAGTGAGAGAGAGGAGAAAGGACGAGAAACGCGGGAGGAGTTGGAGAGAGGGAGCCTTGATGAGGATAGTGAGGGAGAAACAGAGAGGGAGGCATATTATTTGTTTATCTGTTACTGTGCAGCCTGTCTCCCTCCATGACTGGTTTTGCAGGTAAGCAGTGTAGCTGTTCTGGAAGGGCCATTGATGATAATCACTGCCAATGTTCCTACATTATCGTTCCCAAGGGTTGTGTGTGTGTGTGTGAGGAAGACGAGTAGGCGGGTGGTGTATTGAGCCCAGCGGTTCTACATTCTCACACAGCAGCACTCAGAGGACGGATCCTGACAGAAGTTAGTGACACCAAGTGATGGAGACCAACCGATCAGGCTTCCGCGCACATGCAAACTGGAAATTACAATACGACTCTGAACATTAGCTTTGTCCAGTCAAGACAGTCTAAGACAAAGCAAAAAAAAAAAACAATGAACTTCCATGATCCATAATATTGAAAATAGAGAGACAGAGAGAAATGCCAAATGGCTGACCGCATTAAAGACTCCTGAAAACTACAGACACACGACAAAGTTGAAATCTAGTTAACATTGATTCCAACACATATCTGCCAGGCAGAGTAATGCGATGTGCATTCAACGCAGTAAGACGTGGGCCCAATGAGTACGTTGCAGGGAGGCACGAACAACATTTACAACATAACCAGTACAGTATTTATTCGTTTCTATTCATTCATAATCAAAACAACTTGCAAATTACATAGAACATTTTGTATGCCTTTATCGTTAGAATGGTTAACTTCTCTTATATTTTAGATTGCTTATTTCCCATTAAAGAACATTGTGAGAGACAGCGAAAAACCAAACAAAAAGAAAGACAGCTATGACTTTTAAATATTAGTGTTTAAACTAATTCTTTAATGTGTATATGTTGACCTTTTAAAAGCCAAAAGGAATTGTCCGATGTGGCATGCGTATTTTATAAAGACATCGCAGAAGGCTGTTTCCTAGCGGGTCTATTCAGTGACATAACCTTGCTTCTGGGGCGTGTACTGTTGGCTAACATTAGTTCAATGTCGTTAGAAAGAAAGAAAGGGCTTTCATTCGTTTAAGTTGTCTTTCCCAAATGATCAAAAACTACAGTGAAATTCAAACCATAAAAGAACTAGAAAATCATGTATGAAATAAATGTGTACATTTGGCAACCAAATATGTGTCCCACTGCTCCGGTCTGAGGGACTACGAGTGACACAAAGTCATTGCCTTGTGGCCTTTACCTGGAACACAACTACCCTGCAGGTTTAAGATTATATTGTAGTGCTATTCTGATTACTTAGAATTGCCATTTTTGCAGTGGTAACAGTCTGACTACTGTATATTTAATGTATATTTTGACAATGTAAGTAACCTACATTTTTGTATCAACAAAGTCAATTTGATTAATTTGAGTTAGAGAGATAAAGAGAAAGTGTAAGATAGAGAGAGGAGTAAAGTAAAGGGCATTCATCAGATAATGAGTCAGTTATAAATGTCACCCTGTATGGCTGAGGGTCACTGGTTGCTACAAAAGACCCTCATCTGTCCCTCTGATGAAATAAAGACCAGCCCTTATCCTCTCTTCAAACTGATGAAAGAAAGAGAGCATTACTGTATTTAACCAGCATGGGGAGGAAGGGATGGAGAGATGGAGGGATAGATGGAGGGTTAAGATGGAGGGAGAGAAAAGGGGAGAGATGGAGGGATAGATGGAGGGTTGAGATGGAGAATGAGATAGAGGGAGAGAAAAGGGGAGAGATGGAGGGAATGGTGGAGGGAGATATGGAGGGTTGAAATGGAGGAAGAGATGGAGGGATAGCTGGAGGAAAAGGTACAGGTAAAATGGGGGGAAATGGGGCGGAAGCTACAATTTGATGTGGTTTCATACTAAAACTCTAGAAGTAGGAATTAGGATAATTATCTCTAAATGAAGAAGCCAATAGCATACAGACCAGGGGGAAAGAAAGACCCACTCTAATTGGCTATTCAAAAAACTTAACACAGTAGATACCCATCAAAACAGTCATAATTCATGTATCGTAAAAAGCATGCAAGCAGGCCTCTGGATCTAGAGTGCTGCTGCCTGTCATTCCTTAAACAGGGAATAATTTTGACCTGAAACAACCCTTTCATACCCTCTCCAGGTCCCTGGATTTGAGTTGTGAAACATTGGTTTCTTATGTGTCCTTTAAAGGTTTTGAGGATGTCACTGCATAATGCCAACTCCTGTTTGTATAAGCTAGAAAAAGCTTATGTACATAGCATACAGAAACTGATGGTGGTAGACACTTGCTTTTAGCTTCAGCTGACTGGTAAATGGAATGAACCCACATGGGGGCTGACTTCTATACAAATATTATGATCATAGTGCGAAAGTACACATTGGTACACGTAGGCCCATGAAAGGGTTTAAAGTCTTTCCCCCATGTGCTTCTATGGCGTTTCTATTGTTTTGGTCCAGTTAGATTGGTTGCTTTACTGCATTGATAACAGGTCCAAATCACATTACCCATAATGAGCATCACAGGTCCACATCACATTACCCATAATGAGCATCACAGGCCCAAATCACATTACCCATAATGACCATAACAGGTCCACATCACATTGCCCATAATGACCATCAGAGGTCCACATAAAATCTCCCAAAATGACCATCACAGGTCCACATCACATTACCCAGAATGACCATCACTGGTCCACATCACATTACCCAGAATGACCATCAGAAGTCCACATTACATTACCCATAATGACCATCACAGGTCCACATTACATTAACCATAATGACCATCACAAGTCCAAATCACATTAACCACAATGACCATCACAGGTCCACATCACATTAACCATAATGACAATTACAGCTCCACATTACATTACCATAATAACCAGCACAGGTCCACAGTACATTAACCGTAATGACAATCACAGGTCAACATCACATTAACCATAATGACCATCACAGGTCCACATTACATTAACCGTAATGACCATCACAGGTCCACATCACATGAACCATAATGAACATCACAGTTCCACATCACATTAACCATAATGACCATCACAGGTCCACATAACATCAATCACAGCAATCATCACCGGTCCCAATACTGTAGCATTGTTCGTGTCCCCTATTGCTTAATGAATTACCAGTGATTTCAGCCAGGGCTGTGCAAACTCAGTTGGGGTGAAAAACAACATCAGATGCAAGGCTACTGCAGTTAATCTGGCACATCATCATGTTTTTCTCCCCTAGTCTGAAGAGGAAAAACCTGAGATCACGGTGGAAAGATGAACTGTCTTGGAAAATATAACACCTCCAAAACACCCTCAAAACACCTCCACAACACCTTCAGCCCCCAGAGGAGGGATCAATGGCACAATCCTGGAACATTAGTGTGTTTCAACTCTAATTTAACTTTCTTCTCATTTAATTTCTTGTTACTATAGCAATCTAGTGACTTGATAAATGATAATTGAAATGAAACAAACGATGCAGAGACTAGTTCCCCCAGCCTGTATTCTGGTAATTGACACCTACTATAATTCATGCCACACACTGAAACACATGCATCAAGGCTCAAAGCTTTTCATCTACCCCTCATTAGAAAGCACGTGTTTTGTTCCGACAACCACCAGCCATTCAAGTCCTGACTTACATAACGAAAAAACAGAAGCGCTGAAGTGAGCCCGCTATTTTGAACCAAGAAAGCGTTTCAGAGGACCTGAAAACCTGCTCTGTATTTGTGGTGAACAACCAAGAGCCCGCCTCCAACGTCCCTGCCCGTCCACAGGTCCCTCTCACCATCAATGCCGGGGAGAGTGAACCATCTTCTGACCCGGCAATGTAGATGAACTAAAACCATGACAGAACGATTAAACAAAACAGAGTCGGCGGTGTCACCAACGTTAACGATCAGAGATTCAGAATCAGCTTTTGGCCAAGTAGGTTTGCCCATGCATGGAGTTTGCTATGGTGAATTGGTGCATGACAGGGAACGCAGTAGGTGGTAGTAGATGGCTAGAAGGTTCGCCAAACCGCCTGATGATCTTGGACATCCGAAGCGCACGGATGCAGTGGAAACAACCGTCCTCGAATCTCTAACAACATCTACCGGACCCCGTGTTCTACTGCCACAGCTGGCTCTTTCCGTTTGGATCTGTGAGCCACGCGTACGCCGGTGTTGTGAAAGGCACCGTTCTGTTAAAGCTTTGTACCAGCGATTGCAATGCTCGTGGTAAGGGATTGCTGCTAGGCCTGTAGAGTAGATTCCGTCCTGTCTGGGGCTTCGTGAAGGTGTTTTGTGCAGCGGGAGTGTGAGAAGACAGGATTAAGATGTTCTCTTTGAGAAAGAGAGAACACAGACAGACTCTCATAGGAAACACCCGGCCGCTTGCCCTATCATGATACAGCAGAACATCAGCTACTACACTCACACACAAACGCACACAAATAGATAAACAGTACACACAAACCACTTGGCTTTGAAAGGTATGTACAGTATTAATAGTGCAGTATGAGTCTCACTGTGGGTTCATATGAGACTTCCAATTCACACAATCAAGGATGAGTTGCAATCAGCTTTTTGGTGCTATTGTGAAACCAAAAGCATCCCAGGAGGCTCTAGGACCAAGAAAATCAAAGTTAAAGGGGAGACACTAAAAGAGGGAGAGCTCAGCCAAGCAGGCAAGCAGCGGTTTAAAGCTCCCTTTTATCCATACGTTGCTGAGCCGTGATTTTTAGTGAAAGAGGTAGAAGAATAAACCCTTTCAACACTTGGAACAGAAGCAAAGACAGAAATCCCATAATAAGTATGGCTGGTCCCACATGGGAATAGTTTGTCCTAAGAGCTAAGTAGCGGTAGCAGTCTTCACCGTGTTGGGCCTAATTACTGTAGACCACATATCACATTCACTTAATTCCAACCAAGTCATTTCCAATTCCCTCATTAATTTCATTACAAAAGGGGGCTGTCTTTGCCAAGGACGAGACGAGGGAGAGGAGGAGAACTGCTTTGGGTTTTGCATGGATTCACTTTAGCTTTAAAAGCCACATTCAGCCAATTAGCCTAGCGGTTAGCGGCCATTGTGGCTAACAATCTAGCTTCAGAACCCTCACAAGAGGCCACTGACAGCTGGGACAGACGCTTCATTTCACTCCACGACGATTGAATTATTTTACAACTTATTCAATGGTACCTATTGTATATGGGCTACAAGAAAACTGACATCCATGGTTCAGTAAACAGGCATTACAAACAGTCATGGTTTTGGAATATGGCTTGCAAGCCATCTTTTTTACCAAGTGGATCTTTTGGCTCGGAAAGAACAAACGCCACAGTGACAATTCACAGCAACCATACTGGGAGGGATATAGACTAGTGGAAAGTAAACCTGAAGATGCCAAAACTCAGTGGTATTTTTATTGTAATAGCTGTTCAACGAAATACTACAAGTCCACAAGCCCATACTCTAGTTTTTGGGTGAGCAAAGTGAATTTAAAGAAATAATTTATCTGTGACAACTGCTTTAGGGACAGTTGTGTCATTTCCTCTGAGATTGATAAAGCTAAGACTGAGATTATGAAATGTTACATCAAATAGTTTTATGTTATTTCATCAATTGTTAATCGTTCCAATGTGTCCTCTTCTAAATGTGCCAACTATGTAAATAGGAACGCAACTGAGCGTATATGATTAAATGCCTTGACAAAACAATTTAGGCACACACACACACAGCACTCTGATATAGCACACGCTAGAGGTAAACTGCATTTAAATGTGAAGACAAGCTTGAAACAGTAAACGGTGCTGTCAGTGCAATAGGTTGCCTGAAAGCATGATTTGACAAAAAATTACCTTTCCGTCAAGTTTCTCCTTTACTTGACTCAGTACGCAGGAATGAGGATGTTCCTAGTCTTGACAGCCATTTGGTCTACCGGGAAAGTTTCTCCTTTACTTGACTCAGTACGCAGGAATGAGGATGTTCCTAGTCTTTACAGCCATTTGGTCTACCGGGAAAGTTTCTCCTTTACTTGACTTAGTACGCAGGAATGAGGATGTTCCTAGTCTTGACAGCCATTTGGTCTACCGGGAAAGACGCTTTAAACACACAGGTGCTTCATGGGAATAATAAGACAAGGCAAACATAAAAACCTACTGACAAGTTGCATCTACTTTTTGTGTGGGTAGAAGCGGCGTTACCGGCAAGGTGTTGGCTCAGGGAGGGGATCATTGGGTTTCCGTTGTCATGGCGCGGCTGGCCCATTTGGAACGAGTGACAGGTGCAGAACTCCATTTCCAATGCACTCTGTAGCTGTCTGTGTGTTACTTGGATATGTCAAGAGTCTTGTTAGTTCGGTTTATGACATATCAATATAATCTTGCCTCCGTGAGGGATGAATTTAAGATGCCTTCATGGCTCGCCCTCGCACACGCGCGCAGACACAGACACTCGCGCACACATGCTTGTGCATGTGCACACACACACACACACACACAAAGACATTGTGCAGGCAGTAAATACAGTAATGTTTTTTCTATGTAAACAACAGTCACAAAGCTTTGTGATTGTTGATGATGAAAGACCTAGATGGATGAAGTCATTATCGTGTCTGCGATTATTTCGCTTCCATTTGACTTTGAAGAATGGATCAGAAAAGCAAGCAACAAAGAAGCAGAATAATAGGCAGAATTTTTCGACATGAAAGGGACTTTGGGAGAAAATCACATCAACCCCTGTTGTGTATTTTCCCTCTATGGACTGAGATGTTGCATTCCTCCCTCTCCCACAATCACACACACACTCCTTCTCTGCCATGCTTGTTCACTGCTACTGCAGTGTCTCCCTCTCCTCTTCCTCTCCACAGAAATCTCCTCATATTTGAATACTCCATTGCTCGTTCTCCAGTTACTACTGCCTCAAACCACTAATCAACTACTGCCTCAAACCACAAATCAACTACTGCCTCACACCACAAATCAACTACTGCCTCAAACCACTCATTTACTACTGCCTCAAACCACAAATCAACTACTGCCTCAAACCACTAATCCACTACTGCCTCAAACCACTAATGAACCCTATCATGACCCCAAGCACTGAATTATGTCTATTTCAGTCTAAACAAAGCATTATATCTGTCTTGACTCAGCAACTTCTTAAAACTCTCTTCCTGTGTTTTTCTATTTCTCTCCAGTCCAGGTCAAATGCTTTATTTTTTGTCTCCCTCACAAAAGTTTATTCTGTCTGTTAGTCTTCAAGAATGGACATTTTGGGTGGGGCATTAACAGTGAGGTCCCCTCAATACAAAGAGTCCCAGCACTCATAGAGCGATCTAAGAATATGGAGACACTGTCTATTAAAGCACAAGCAAGGCCATGCTATGCAACTTACATGTATTACATCTTCTATATACAACCTTGTTTCTGTAAAATGAAAACAAAAACAGAACATAGATGTTCATATAATTTAAACCCTATATTTAAAAATAGAATGACAACAAATCAAATGTGAAACAATTAAAATTGACCTTGAAATATATATACCAAACTGAATGTGATGCCAGCAACGCGTTTAAAAACACATTTAGAAAAAGGTAACAAAAAATTGGAAAAGGTGTGCAATACAAAATAATAACCGGGTGTAACATCTAATAACTATCCCAACTTTACCAGACCCACTCTACTGTTTTCTGCAACAGCAACATTTACAAATTCCAAGGGTATAACCTGAGACATACAGGCCCAACCATTTGAAAGTCAGGGCAATAAAATCCCAAAGTACATACAAAAAGCAATTTTCAAAAAATTAAATGAATTTGTGCTATCGGTAGTTGTAAATCAGCAGCAATATTTTTAATTACAGACCTGTTTATTGACGTAATACTTTTGTTTGAATAATATCATTTGATTGCTCATTGTTGTTATTCATTATTGTTTGTTGTTTTTGACACTCGTCCTGAAAAGTGCCAAAAAAAGAAACAACGACATCGCCGCAACACAACCACAGCATATACGCACAAGACAATGACGTCACCACCACACCACATGTCCCTGCACACGCAGAGTTATGATGTGGTAATCATGTATAAAAACAACGGAACATGTTTGTTTGCAGGTTCCAATAAAGGTGCCAAGAAGAAAATAAGATTCCAAGTCTTATTATTCAGTCGTGTCATTTTTCATTTATTGGAGCCAAACAATAAAAGGCTCACATCTCTTTAACCAAGCCAGAGTGAGCCACGTTTAACAGGCTCTTGAAGCCTCTGAGTGCAGGTGAGAAAAGCTCCCAGCCACTTTAAACCTGTCCCAAGCACTTAGAGAGAAAGAGATGTAGAGATAGAAGCAGAGATAGAGAGATAAAGAGAGAGCAGAGGGAGCAAGAAAAGAAGATTGAGATTCCAAAAGATTAATAGAGAATGAAAAGCAGGACAGAAATGCTTTCAGAGTTGTTTGGCTCAATGTGATAGAGAACCATTGATTTTCTGTTGGAGCTTCAGCCGCTATTTGTCAAGATGGAGTTTATAAGTCATGCTGTTTTATATGCTAATATTGATGCCCCAGCAATGAACCAACATACGGATGTTAGTGAAAGTGGAGGACATACTTAACAACCTGCCCCTTTGGCTTGGATTCTGCCATTTTTCTTACGAGAAGAGTTACGGTCATCCCTAACGCGACCCATTGAGGGAACCAATGATGGGACAGTGA
Source organism: Novumbra hubbsi (assembly GCA_016801125.1). Classification (NCBI taxonomy): domain Eukaryota; kingdom Metazoa; phylum Chordata; class Actinopteri; order Esociformes; family Umbridae; genus Novumbra; species Novumbra hubbsi. Next base: position 17,266 of record JACXGK010009679.1, read on the forward strand.
GACCTAAGTGCTGAGTCGATGCCATCATCAGTGTCACGAAAGGCCACGTTTGGACAGCTGTGTAGGCTTCTCCATCTCAGCCTGCTGTGACATCACCACGCAAAAATCCCATCACGCCCTTTCATTTTGTCAATCAATCTCAAAAAACACGTCGACGATGATACCATGAAACAACGGTGTCGGAGAAGGGACCAAAAAAAAAACACCAAACCCCCCAAAAAAGAACAATACACAGAAACCAAGAAGGTACAGGACATTTCACAGCACATGAAGGTCCTAATCGAGGAGATGATAGAGCAGCGGTGTCGATTGACAAGAAGAGGTGCTAAGGTGGCGTCTATACAACAATAGGGACAGATTTGTGGTAGTGCGTGTAGTGACAGATTGCCTGACACCCACACAAACACACCCAGTCACCCACAAACACACACAGACACCCACAAACACACACAGACACCCACAAACACACACAGACACCCACAAAGACACACAGACACCCACAAACACACACAGACACCCACAAACACACACAGACACTCACAAACACACACAGACACCCACAAACACACACACAGACACACACACACAAGGCTGCATTCCAATGCCATGGAGCAGGCGGGCATGGAGCAGGCGGGCATGGAGCAGGCGGGCATGGAGCAGGCGGGCATCCCTGGCAGCCACAGGGGTAAGAGAGGAGTGTTGGTCAACAGGAGTGGGAACACGGTGGAGACCAAGGGTGACATAAGATGGACACAGCTTCATTAAAAGGGCTTTTACACACACACAGACACAAATTTACAGACACACACAAACACACAGACATACCCAGAACCACACACACACACAGACATACAGAGAACCACACACAAACACACAGACATACCTAGAACCACACACACACAGACATACAGAGGACCACACACACACAGACATACCCAGAACCCCACACACACACACAGACATACACAGAACCACACACAGACATACCCAGAACCCCACACACACACACAGACATACACAGAACAACACAGACATACACAGAACCACACACAGACATACACAGAACCACACACAGACACACATGCACATAGACATACACAGAACCACACACAGACACACATACACAAAGAAATACACAGACCACACACAAACAGACACAAATATACACAGACACACAGAACCCCACAGACACACAGAAACAATATCATTGCTCTACACTTTCTCAGACAAACAGAGAAATATCAACGAACGAGCCACACCCTTGCATTATAACCCCACTTTGCAGTTGACACTTCCCGGCACCAAAACAACAGTGAGTCAGTAGTCGAGGAGACGGAAAGTGCCTGGATTAGTACCCGCATTGCTGTTGTCCTGTGGTGGGAGGTAATGTTGTACTCTACGACTCTACACCTCCCCACCCCCAACGCCAACTAGAACAAAAGCAGAAAACCCTGATAGACTTAATCAGTGCCAGGCTTGCTTTAGCAGAGTGTAGCCCAGTAAACCTCCCAACTGTCACCTGTGGCCACTGCCTCTGAACCTCCATGGTGTTATATGTTGTCCTTTCCCTCTGGCGGCATTCCATTCACTGTATTTGTTCACCAAGTCCTTGGGTTCCCTCTGCCTTTGTCCATGACACAGAGAGGAAAAATGAATTTCATGACCCGGGACTGTAAAAGCGGACATTTTAAAACATTTCTCCTAAATAAAACATTCCAATACTATGTCCAGTCATAAAGCATTGTTGCGCAACAGCTGGTGATGCAGAAAACCCCCTATTAACAATGAACATAGAGCGAGAAAGAACGGGGAAGGAGGGAGACGGAGGTGGAAAGGGAGATGGGGGGAAATTAATAATGCTTTATTCTGGCTAACATGGATAAATCAGAAAACAATATTTTCAAGGGAAGGATAATTAACTCTTTTCTGAGAGAGTACTGAGAGTAGAGAGGCAGTAGAAAGAGATAGTTGAAAGAGTAGAGGAAAAGTACAGAGAGTAGAGATAGCAGAGATATGTTTAGGAGGGAAGATATTTTTGCCATTCAAAAGCTGCTTCTTTGACATCACCCATCACGCCCCAGTCACACCAGCCACACCCTTCACGCCCCAGTCACACCAGCCACACCCTTCACGCCCCAGACACGCCAGCCACACCCTTCACGCCCCAGTCACACCAGCCACACCCTTCACGCCCCAGTCACACC
>JACXGK010009680.1:0-19465 GCA_016801125.1 Novumbra hubbsi
GGGGGGGGGGGGGGGGTTGTTGGTGCCGTGACGGGACAGATATTAATCATAGCCTGGGGTCCACAGCCATTTGTATCTGTCACAAGACATCGGCTCTTACAGTAAACATTCCGTGTTTGCTCTCCTCCCTAATTAAGCCACAACATCCAGGAGAGAGAGACAGAAATCGAGCCTACCTCATTAATGATGGATGGGCCGGTGTTTTAAAGTGCTAACTTGGATAGGATATGTTTAGCCTTTAGACTTGACGGCTGACTTTAAGGCAGCAGAAATCTACTCAGCCTTGTGGGGTAAGCGCTGCCCTGTCACTCGGTTTGTCAGTCCGTCTCCTCTGGCTTAGCCTCAGAGAAGTAAGCCTCTGTGTTCTTTGTTTTCCTGCGTTTTTCTTTACATTGTTGTCTTATCCAAAGCTCATCTTTAGCCCGGAGTGGGAGTTTTATTTCCAGGTACTTTTTAGATACTCTATGACCCACGGTAGATCTTCGGTGTAAAACAAATTGCAGAGTACTCTACCGGAGATTTAAACGCCATCGAAAAACATTTGATTTGATTTCCCTTTTAATCCAAAGATTAGATATAATCTGCTAAATGGGAAACATGATTTATGTTTTTAGGCCAGTTAGTCGCTTTAAATGTGAGAAAACGAGAATAAGGCAGTTTTATTTCCAGTAATGAAGATTGCTTGTTTGATACTTGTTGGCACTAATGAAAATGTCTCTATGGTTTCTTGTCCTGTGGGGCACAATCGGCCCGTCTACCCCTTTGAACATGACGGAGAAAATCCCATTTGCCATATGTGACTATGCGTCTCAATGCCCGTGCCTCCCCAGCTGGGTTGGCAGAGGTTCCTTGCAGTCGGTGGAAACTGCGCTCAAGGTGGCACGAATAAATGTTAGCTGGCAGCACAAAAGGTACTGTGTGTTTCCACTACGGTGTTCACCGTGAGGCCTCACAATGGCTCCGCCCAACCGAAGGGGTGGAAAATCCTCTTCCCCTTTAAATCTGCCTGGTAAATCACTTCATGTATCTTTTTTTCAATATTTCCCCTACATTAGCTGCAAAAAATAAATAAAAAAATTATACATTGTTAATGCACACTCTTCGTAATGTCCTGGCAAAATAATATTATGTTTTTCCATACTTGCTTTTCCACTCCTTGAGAACATGGCATTTATCTATGCAAATGAACCCAGTGTATTAGCAAATGAGGCACATTTTGTTTTATCCTAAATCTATAAAGGTAATATTAAGAAACTGTGTGCGTTCTTATGAATTGAGCAACGTTCATTATGAGTATTTTCCAGAACAAAGTTGAATAGGCTATGATTCATAAAGTATGATGTGTTAGAAATGTAGAAAATGTTGCATGACAGTTGCCAGAGTTCAGATATCTGAACTTTTTTATCTATTATTTTTGAATTCTTATTTTAGCAGCAGCCTGGGAGGAACTGAGGTTGACGGGCCAGCTCAGGGTCCGAACAACAAATGATTCCCCTTGTCAGTTCAGGGATTTGATCTCGAAAGCTTCCAGTCACTTGTCGGACCCTGTCACCTTCAGGTTCCCCACTGAGCGGTGCCTCTATCCTGCGGTGATCGCTCGTCTAGTGCCCTACATTACCAGACACCGTCGAGTCAAAGACTCCATCAGGGATCCCATGAAGCCTGTGTGGGAGTTGGCGTGTGGAAAGCCTGATGCGCTACAGCAAACCAATGAAGATGTTACCGTTGTTGCATTTCTTTACCGCTGATGATCATGCCAATAATTCTGTACGTTCCGGTGCACCGGAGTGTGTTCCTACTCACATTTACATCTGTGCTTGGCATATGCCTATAGGCTGTGATGACCCAGCAAATGGATGCCTCTCGGGCTTTTGGATAGGACAGTGTGTCCTTGGTATGGTGAGTCACTTTGCCTGGCTGCTCGCTGTCTTGGCACTGCCATTTCTTGGCCCCCGATGTCCGGAACGTTCCCCTACTCTCTGCTTCCCCGCCTGCCTTGGCTCCCAGCTCCTCCTCCAAGGAGGGGTGCTGTCTGACTGGGCTGTCGGCCTGTCAGGGTGTTGGGAGCTGGAGATGCCTGGACAGAATGCTGGGATCGCAGTGTTTGTCTTTCCACCAGAACCACCACTACAGAAGCGTCATTAGACAGAGATGTGCAGGTCAGAGTCGGAGGATGGAGTCACGCTGCTTGGGTTACAAGCTTGGATGTGTGGTTGGAGACGTGAATTGAGCTGTGCCTGATATTACGGGAAATGTGTAGTGAAAGGCGTATCGGAGTAAACAAAAGCTCTGTCTGGGTTCTGCGGTTAATGGCACACTCCCTACACCATGACCACTCTCTAATGTCTCAGTCTCTATACGCGTGCGCGTGCACACACACACACACACACAGAATTTGACCGGAATTTCAAAATGAGTTAAACACCATCAGGGTGTACCCAGCATGCTGTGATCAATCACTCATCTCTTTGTGCCCACGTATTCTCAAGTGTCTCAGATAATCTGTTGGCCTGGGATATAAGATTCAAAGTTAAATATACTATTAGATACAAAGTGTTTTTCTGTATCCAAGCTCATGAGAACCCGCAAGCATACATTGCAATTCCATTTTTGCCTTGAACAAATGCAATATAGACAAATGAAAAGAAATCCAACCCAAATATAATGTTTGCAATTTCTACAAACACTGTTTTATAGGGGAAACATTGGGGACGTTTTGTTTTTGCTGTATTTGTTTCTAGCTGAAGACCAAGGCATTAGGGGTGGGCCTGTGACTGAAAACTCAATTGTAGATGGAGCTGGCAGTCAGACCCTGCCACGGCTGAGCAGAGAGCGCGGTTGCACTTCAAATCAATTTCGGTAATGAATTAAATGGTTCTGATGTACGTACTCTGACGCCATGCAAGCCATTAACATGTCCATGACCCAGTTTTGAGAAGAAACCCAGAGTTTGAGACAGGCTGGTGAAATTACATCTCTCAATTTTGATACAGAGCATATTCTGGTGTGGCATCTGCTATAGCCACACAGGGACCCTGACCTTGGTCCTTGTGTGGCCGATTGTATATTACCTGTATTATAGCAGCAAACGACACACTAAGACCAAGAAGACAAGGCCTCTCTCGAAGCCAGTCTCTCTCATGTCATACTTCGCAAGTTCTTTAAATCCCCTTGTTTTTTATGCACTGTCAGTTCTTTCCTGTCTAGACGGGGCATAAAGCCCTGGAGAACAGCAGAGAAGCAAGTCGGTGTCTGAACTGTTAAGTGATGGACTTAACCAGTAGCCTTGCCCAGGACAACGGCTGTAGGAGCTGAGTTTCAACCAGAACTCAATAGAAGGTCTATATGATAAATCTGCCACTCCACTGTCGCATGTCTAATGAGGAGAATTGGATCATTTTGGCTTTCTCCCGAAGAAAGTCGAAACAGGGAGGCTTTGAGTGTTAGTCTTTAATCAAATCCATAGACTAGTCCTAACGTATTCTGTCAGTGTATCCCAATGGACTTCGAGGTTTTTTTCATCCTGGATTCTTTTGATATGGCAGCAATGCTAATGCAGTCATTTTCTTTCACTGCCAAATTTACTGCAAATTACAAACACTGCTACGTTTGGACTAGTTGTTTGCTGAGGTGCTGTAAGTCACCCCACTTAACCGCAATTAACTTGCCCGCAGTTCTCTCATCTCATATCTCGATCTTTTGGCATATCAACAGTTTGACCTTGTTCAGGCATTTGTCATGCTGACAGTAAATATCTCAGTTACAGTAACCTTTCCTCTGTAATTGAAGTCGCTTTTCCACGAGTTTAGGTCATCAGGTGATGGGATGAATGAATGTGAATGGGCCACATTCAAAATGGCCTCCTCCTAGCTGTTGTTGAAGGTTAACTTACTTGGCGCTCAATGGGTCTGATGAGAAGATGGTATATAATGACACTAGCTCGCTGGATACTGCCTCGGACATTCTCTCCAGTCCATAACAGCCCAGTGTTACGGCCAGGGAGAGAATAAAAAAACTGTCAGGACGGAGCTTAGCGCGCGATAATGGCTTTCCAGTGAAGTCGAGCAGGTAATGATGAACACTGTTGCGACAGTGGGAAAGCAGCTTGACTCTGACCTCGAGTATGGATCTCGCCACCAGCAGCAGCAGCACCTCCTCTCCTGGGCTGATTAGGCTGTGTTTGGCTTTGTATCTGAGCAGCTCCAACTGGAACCTCCCGTTGGGGAGAACAGGTGCTAACATGAAGTGTTGTTCATTACTCCACACTAACAACTAGGTCGTTAGACTATGTATCGGGTGGGGGCACAGATTTGAATACTCAAATACCCTAAATTATTTGTGTTTTCAAGAACTTGTGTGTATTCAATTTTGGACCCAAATAAATATACTTTTTTTTTTTCACATGTGACAGTATACCATGACAATGTTTAGGTCTTATTTTTTAACATGTGCTCCTTCACACGTTGGTTCTTTACAATCAAAGTGGTATTACAAGTGTGGTGAGCTCCAGTTGGTCAGAATGGCGCAATATATACTGCATAGCAAGCGGATGAAAGTTTACTTATTCAAAGGAAGTTGGAATATACTTAATTGATATTACCTACTGGAAAGTTTGACTGGGGCAGCTAAAGGAGGTTAAGATTGCATAAAACGGTGAATTTAGCAAATAGCATATAGCTGGCTAGCTTACCTAACTAGGTTCTCTAGACCCCTCCATCCAATCAACTCAGTGTCCTAAACCTGGTAAATCTCCACAAAGCCCAATGACCGTTACAGGACATTAGAGTCCACACCAGTTTGACACCGGCAGCGTTTACGATCCTTCTATTTGTAATGACACACATTTTGGTGCGAGACCCCGGATGCTACAGGCGTGACCCAGCCTTCCCCCCTGGACCCCTCGCACGGCTGTCACCGGCACTCTGCTTGGCCTTGCACTCCTCGTTGTGTCGTGACTAGCTGGATTGTTACGGTGCTGCTGCAGCGCCACTCCTGGAGTCTGAGAGGAGATGGTGGGGAGGTGGGGACTCATTCCGGGCTGTCACATTCGTGCCTGGATGGGCGGGAGACCCCGGGTCAGCTTCTCATATCACAGGCGGCAGCATCACTTTCCGCTGAGAGGATTAGTTTGGGGGAAAAGGGGATTAAGATAGATATGGTCAGGTTTAGCGGTATGTTTGGTTATATGCTTTATTGGTGGAAAAAAGGGGAGGGCTATAAATGCATTTCCTTGCTTCTTCTGCAAACCACATTTTCTCCCTCTTTCCAAAATTTGCTTCACTTCCCATGCAGGAACAAGCCTCTCGGGAGTTTTATGTCCCTAAATGTCACTTGTAAGTCGGTGACATAATTTCTAAATCTCCAGTGAATTTGTGGCAGTGACATTTGCTTTGCTGCGTGGTTTTGTTTAGATGTTTTGGTTTACCCGGAGGTTTCCTAACTCTCATGAAGGATTTGCACCATGTTATCCAGTTATTAGTGCCACGGATTGGTTGAATGGTTATGATCCACGATGGATGGACCCTCTCCACCCGTCTCCCTGGTTTGGTTTGCTTGGGTTGGATGGGTGACGTCATTAGGGGGTAAACAAGGTTTTTTCGTCTGGATCATTTTGGGTGAGGTAAAATCTAGCATCATTTTGTCATGGTAATTTCCTCTGTGACATTACTGTTGGATAATGTTTGCGTCTAGATTTTTATCGCTATTTCTATTAGCATTCCCTTCCGCCACTCGTTTTTTGAGGCCTCTGACCGACCCCTGGCCTGCGGCTCGGCCTCAGGAGCCTGGAGTGAGACGGAGCCCTTCGGCCAGAGGCTGCACACTGAGGTGGAAGTGGAGTTAAAGGAGCGTGGGGCTGTGATGATGCGTATGGTCTGACACGCTCAGCGGGTGTCTGATTGTTTATCTGCTTGGACAGACCGAGAGCTGCCACAGATTCACATCACCGCTGGCTGGGTGCGTTTGATCCGGACAACAGGCTAGTTTTTATTCACCAAGGAGATCCCAGGTTATCTTTTGTTTTCACTTTTCTGAGCCTTTGCCTAGCATTAGAATTTTCTTTTTTAAGATATTCTTATATTTACATGTTCTAGAGAAATTGGGAAAACTTTTTAGCTTGTGTAACAAAGTATTTAGTGTAAATTAATTAACAAAGTCAATTAATTAATCTGACTTCTTTGAAGTGAAATATTTCTAGTAAGCAGTTTTGTTGAAAGGTTGAATCTATACCTTACATAGTAAAATAACATGTTTATACTGAACTGTGAATTTGCATGCAGTAGTATAAGAAGCACACATTTAATTAGAAGGCATTAGTTAGACATGCAATCCCCCTAAATATTATTCAGCAAAATAACGTATGCAAACATCTCTGCATTACTCTTATGTTTGGTAAAATTCCAGTTCAAACTTAAACATGCTACTGCCGAAACCATTAATGTTCTTCACAATTTGTATTAGCTAGCTTACCAAATGGCACCTGTATGGCTCACATAGGACTCTTGAGTATCTTTTCCACCCTAGAAGAGCCATTCCACCATCATGCAACCTTATCTGAGAGAAGACAGGTTTTTCCCTTCACATACAAAAAGCAATCATTGACAAACCATGAAATAAATTTGAAGATTTCCAGTCATATTCTACCAGGCAGCGTTGTCAGAGAGATGTCCACGCCTGTGTGACACCCTGAGGAGCAGGCCCAGTAGAACAGACGGGGGGCTCAATCCTTGGCGCTGATGAAACCATTTCGTACAGTAGTTCACCCTGAACAGATAGAAATGACCACGAGCTTGTCCATCCATTTCAATATCATCATAGTTTCCAGAGAACACGTTTTTGACCGAGACCCAACATGGATGCTCTAGGGGTTTTCTAACACATTCTCATAGTCCGTCCTCTGGATCCTGTATAGATCGAGACACATTACTCATCTGAAATCCCAGAATGCCTAGAACCAGCGTGTATCCTTGGTATATTAGCAATATACCACAAACCCCAGAGGTGACTTGTTGCTTACATACCCAACTAACTTGCTTTCAGTTTTTAAGCACATTTTTATTTTAACCCTATTACGTATGGTGCGCCGTACACGAAGGTCGCACTGACAATAGCTCTGCATTCGCTACGCAGTTCCTTGCTTATTACTTTTTGTATTGCTTTTATTTTTGTCCATGCTGCACTATTGCTAATAGAGTATGAGTGACTAGCGCTGTTGGAAGTTTGTTCATCACGGAATGAGAGATTTTCTCTACTTACCGAAGCGCTTGCTGTGATTTCTTTGTACTTCCATCGATCTGTTTCCCAACACGCCGATGGATGAGAAAGAAAAGAGGCAAATGACGGGATACTGCAATCCGTCGCTACCAAGCCTTTTACTTGCAAATGTTCAGTCCCTTGACAATAAAATGGACAAACTACACGCTCAGATTAACTTCCAGCAGGAGATGGTGAACTGGGCTGTGTTCTGGTGTTTGCTGAGACTTGGTTATATCCTATGATGCCCGATGCGGCCATCACCCCAGCTGTATTCTACAGCTACCGGCAGTGCAGAACTTCATAACTTTTGGGGGAGTCTGCATTATGGGGCCTGGATGTTGCTATACTTTCAACACACTGTTTTCCAGACCTGGAGCTCCTTACTATAAAAGTCTAACCCTTCTAACTTCAGCGTGAATTCAGCTCTGCTATTGTCACAGCTGTCTACATACCCCTGCAGGCCTATACTGAGTAATTAATGGACTAGAGGACACTCATCTTGCAGCTTTTCAACAGGACAAATATGAAAATATGAGAACATTTCTGCCAAAATTCTTCCAACACATAAACTTTCACACTTGTGGGGATCAGACTCTTGACCATTGTTATTCAGAAATACCGAACAGCTACAAATCCCTCCCCCGCCCAGCGTTTGGTAAGGCGGATGACACCTCTATTCTCCTTCTCTCGCAACCTACAGACATCGTCTAAAACAGGACAAACCATTTTTCAACGCTGGAATAAGAAATCCATTATCACTCTACAGGAGTGATAATGCGATCAGCAGCTGATCCGCAGCTGATCACAAGGCCCTCCAGAGGGTGGTGGTCAGTGGAGAAATTTATTGGTTGCCGTCTCTCCACCATACAAAACATCTACCACACACGATGCTTTTCGGAAGGCACTGAAAATCATTAAAGACTACAGCCACCCAGGCTATGGTCTGTTTTCCCTGCTGCTTTCTGGGAGACTTTTCCAAAGCATCAGGGCACGCACGTCCAGACCAGTTTTTTTTCCCCCAGGCCGTAAGACTTCTCAACCAGCAACATTCATCTATGACCAAATGGATCACATGAACATTTCAATGCTCTGATGACGTCCCATAATGATCTATGCACTCATTCAATGCACAATAACATATATAGAAGTACCATTCATAGGCACTATTACACATATATTTATCATATTGAAATACTTCTTTCATATTGTCTTTTCCCCATTTCCACACAATTGCTTTGCTTTATTTTTACTCCTATACTACACATTTTTGCTTATACTATGGGGTAGATGACTCGTGCCGTGTCATAAGAATTTCATTGCTCAGAACAACACTGTTATTTTGTGCATTTGACAATAAAATACTTTGCCTATTTCACATTTGCAAAGGGAACCTTTTGTATAGTGCAACTGTTCACAAGCGTGTGCCGACTAAAGGTTCATTTATATTCATCATGCGTCTAGCAGTTTGGTATTGAAATGTGTATTGCAATTTGTTTTTGATGTAATTTTCATTTATATAGACTGAATATGGCAGGGACGAGGGCAAAGCTCTTCACTGCTATCAATAAAATACTGTCCCCTTTAGCAGAGCATGTTGATAAAAAAAAAACAGGTGTCTTCCAATTGTTTCTTTTACAGCCTAATTTCCAACCTACATTTTATTTTTTTCAAATATATTATGTACAACACTAACTCTTTTGAAACAATCCAAGACAAAATAGTTTCTAGTCAAAATTTTATTTCTTGTCATGTTTTTATTATTTTAAATAATGTATTGTTGTACACAGATGGAAGTATTTATTAATTTGGAATAATGATATAATGCTGGTTTCATTTCTTCAATCTTAAGGAATATTTATTAGTAAAACAGATCAAAAATGTCTATAGAGATTTTTGATAAAAAAACAAGGTTATCTGCCAACACTCAACGCTCTAGCTAAATCCTTGTTTGTCACACAGATGAAAGGATATAACAGTCTGTAATTACTAATTCATATAGAAACACAAAAATATGGTCTGCAATATAAGATCCCTGCACATTTCAAATGTTTTAAAAGCATCCCTCTAACATATATTGTAGGAGCATTAGGCTTAACAAGACAGTTCTGTTTACACTGCAGTGTTCAAAGCGTAACTCAATGGCTTAGCGTCGGGTTACCCCCTCAAAAGAGGCTTGTCCGCATCCTCCGGAGGTAGCGATCGAGACGTGAGCTTTTCAAAAGTTTACACTTCAGTTAATGCTCTTGAGACTTGATACCTGTCAAGAATCTCTTGAGTTTTGTTTCTTTCCCAGCCTATCATGCATTTAAAAATGCACTATGGGAAGTGTTTTGCCAGTGCACTAGACCATCCATTTTAAACACGGTGTAGGAGGGTAAATGCAGGCCTCGTAAAAATGCCTTTTTGAAAACAAATCGGTAGGTTAATGTAAAATTCCACAGTTTTTTTTTGTGTTAGGCGTTTCCAGTTTCGTAAGGATCTCTGCTATTTCAGTATGTCTATTTTGGTATGTTGACATTCAAATAATATCTCTCTTCAGAAGGACCTTGTATTTGAAGGGATGTTGAGTTTGTGTTATGTGATGCGGTGGTGGTCCATGATCTAGCAACCTTGATTTTTATCTACCTCAGCTCATGGGATTCAAAGCAAAGTTCAGTCTAGCTGAGGATCCTTATCTTTTTAAACAATACAGCAATGCAGGTAGAAGGATGCCTGACGACTGTAACGAGTCCTGTACTAGGGCTATTAGTACGATAGATATAACTGTTGGACCTATTAGTTATAAATTGTGCAGCCTTCTTGTTTCTTGACCATCTCTATCCACTGACTCTGGCTCTACTAACTGTCCTAATTGGATTACTGTGGCAGAGCAGTGACAAGCTTTACCCACAACCCCCGGGGGGGCGTGTCCAGTGCACATCAGCGTTGGCTATCTTTCTCCCTACACAGTGTTTAGTTCAGCGCAATTAGCAATCTGTTTCCGAATCCCCAACAGCCAGTGAGAAAAAGAAATCATTACATACTTTCTGGCTGTTGGTTTTGTTCTTATCATTGATCTTGTTTCTCGCCTGATATCATGACCCTGTTTCCTCTACTGCTCCACGTTTCACAATACTCAAACCCAAAACCCGAGTGTTTGGACAAGGGAACATTGGTTTGGCAACGAGGTCACCCATTGGCCGTGGCCTCCTTTAGGCTTCCTCTCGAACCCAGTGAGAATGGGGGCATCGCTTCCTGCCGGTGGTGTTATCGCTACACCCACCGCAGTTTGTTTTGCTCCACACCGTTTCCTCTGTGCTGTATTTACTACGTGCTTCTACAGCTCATTCATGCCGTGCACCATTTTTCCTCCCAATATCAATCAGGTCTCGTGCACACAGCATTTATTTTAAGGCTTGCTATGACCCCCCGCCTATCACTCTGTCTCTCTGCCTTGCCTGCCGCCTCAGCTTGAGGAGTCTGATCCCACTCTTCGTCTCCGCTTCCTCTCAGCCGTCCGAAGCTTACGGATGTCTGGCAGGCAGCCAAAGAGCCTGTCGTTTTCAGGGCCTCCAGCTGTGCTGCTCCAGTCTGCTACGTAGCTGCTCTGTACCATTCAGGAGGAAGAAGTTAAACAGCACTCGACTGCCAGACGGATTCAGTGGGGGTCTCTGACACTCAAATGCTGCTGTGCCTTTCGGCGGGTTAAGCACTTTGTCCTTGTCTTCTATCTCTCCGTACAGGAAGGCTGATAAGCCTCATAAGTAATGTTAATGTGCTTTGCCCCGCACGGGAAACTACCGCGGGACGGAGTTAAGAGCAATTAAGAGTTTCCCTCGACATTTTCGTCATATCGGTAAGCGATGCTATCTCAGCCGGGCTGAAAGGAATGAAGTTCAACCGCTCCATTGTTCCTCATTTCGTTATACGCTCAAGAGTTGGCGTTGTATTTAATTGCATTTGTTGACAGCAGCCGAATAAGCCCTGGGGAGTTTACAGAGAGCTAGGATCCCTAGAGCAGTTCAATGTCTCACTGTTTCACTACTACCTGCATGCTAACCGTGAACATGGACAAGTCTGCAGGGCTCCAGACAATACTACGTTGGGATTTAACCCTTGAACATGGGACTGGGATGGTGTCATGTTGCCTTGCACAGGTTGGGGTCCACTTCTGTTACAGGAAGGCTTTTGATGTGATTGGAGATAATTGTTTTCTGAAGTTATGTGATCTTGTCAGGTTATGAAAATGAGAATTTGAGCCGTGGAGATCTGAAGACTGTCGGGCTGACAGGCTGGCAACATTGTTTGGTACTGGGCTCATTTAAAGCCCTGTGGAAAAAGATTCTGTCTTTGTTCTGTGTCAGCCTATTTCAAAGGTCACACTGAATGATCATCAAAGTTAAAAGAGCTACTCGCCCTTTCATTGTCTCTGGCTCTGAACCAACATGGCATGCTAATGTACTGTAGGCTAAAGGGAGGATATACAAGGATTCCAGGTCACCAGTCTTGTTTTTCTGCATGCAACAAAGGGTTTCAGTCACTCCCTGAAGCTGGCGTGGCGACTAGCCGTTGTTTGACCATCGGTTTAGAAATGCATCCTTGTGTAATGAACCTAGTCTGTAGTTATGAATACCTCTGGGAATAGACTGTGAGGATCCCCGGAGTAACCTAAGGTGGTAGTCATAACAAACCTCCTGAGCAGGAGCTCTTATCTTGTCCGGAATGTTCTGAGGTTCTACTGTTCAACCAAGCCAGTGATGTGGAAGAGGAGCTATACATCAGTTGTAATGCTTTAAAATGCAGTATTCGACTCTGTTTACTAGTTTAGATATTTGTGCTTTGTTTTTTTTGCCTGTTACTCTGAATTGGCATATTAAACGCATCCTGGGATTAAGTTTTTTGCCACTGGACGTTTACATGGTGCTCTGGCCCAATAATCTTGAAAACACTCGCTCGTTAACTTGGAATTTAATGTATAACCAAGGTATTATAGTGATTCTACTTATGTTACGCACATATAAACAACATATTACACAACCAGCTCCAAATCCAGGTTCAAACTACCTTGCTGTATTCTTTGAAATCAGCTTGTGTTTTAACTAGGCAAAGTATTTATGAGTTTTCAACTATGGAAATGACCTCATTGATGCATGTCTAACATGTATGGCTGCATTAGCCCCACCAGAGTGGGGAGGGATGTATTTTATGGTATGTCTGTCCAGGTGAGAATTTGAAAATCTTCTCATCATAAAGTTGGTGGTGGTGTTTGTTAAAAAAAATGGCTATTGTTTAAAAAAACTATAGAATATACGTTTTATGAATACACTAGCTTTTACCTTTTTTCAATTTCAGAAGATTTATCAACTAGTATTAAGTCCAGGAACAACTTAGTCAATCTCGTGCTACATTTCCCCTTTTGTAAGTGCATGGACTACTACTTTAGGGAATGTACGGTATAAGAGTAGTGTTGACTCCAATGCCGTTGTTCATGCCTATTCTGGCTAGTTGGTTTTGTCACCATGCTGCGTCTGTTTGCCGTGCGACATCAGATAATGAATGTCTCCGGCAGGTAGCTAGGCCGTGCTCATTAGACCCTCTGTCTGATAACGGTCTGTCCTTACCCAGCATGCGTCACCTCCATGCCTGGAGCGCTGGACTCTGTGTTGTCCTCTTACACCCATCTTCTCGTCTCCTGTGAGGGCATTAGAGGCAGGTCTTACACCCATCTTCTCATCTCCTGTGAGGGCATTAGAGGCAGATCTTACACCCATCTTCTCATCTCCTGTGAGGGCATTAGAGGCAGATCTTACACCCATCTTCTCATCTCCTGTGAGGACATTAGAGGCAGATCTTACACCCATCTTCTTATCTCCTGTGAGGTTATTAGAGGCAGATCTTACACCCATCTTCTCATCTCCTGTGAGGTTATTAGAGGCAGATCTTACACCCATCTTCTCATCTCCTGTGAGGTTATTAGAGGCAGATCTTACACCCATCTTCTCATCTCCTTTGAGGGCATTAGAGGAAGGTCTTATTCCTCCCCTCTTTTGTTGCTGTCTCTTTTTGTACAAAGCTTTTTTTTAATAGTGCTAGTGGTGCATACAGGCGGAAAGGATTGTAAGCTATTTCAATCTGGCTGGGGGAGAAAGAGGCTGGCTGATGTCCTCAGGGAGGGAAGACGTCAGCAAAGGACATCAGGCCAGAATCCTGTATTTATGTGAGGGAGAGGGCTTTCAGCAGAACACGCACCGGTTTCCCATCACAATGCTACAATACATTTTACTGCACTTGGTGGAAGAGGCTTCTGGGGCCAAGCAGGCAGGAGCTGTCCCACTGGGTGCAGGGACCTCCAGGGCCTGGCAGACAGGAGCTGTCCCACTGGGTGGAGGGTCCTCCAGGGCCTGGCAGACAGGAGCTGTCCCACTGGGTGGAGGGACCTCCAGGGCCTGGTAGACAGGAGCTGTCCCACTGGGTGGAGGGACCTCCAGGGCCTAGTAGACAGGAGCTGTCCCACTGGGTGGAGGGACCTCCAGGGCCTGGCAGACAGGAGCTGTCCCACTTGCTGCTCCCCCTGCTACCTGACACACACAGGCTGGCCCAGCCAGCCAAACAAATACCCACGATGCTGACCCTGTCTTTTCGTTTTAATTTCTATACTCTAACTCTAATGATTTCCAGTGATTTTTATTCAAGATATAAAAACAGCTATTTCTGCATGAATTTTATATTGCATTCGTGTGGTAAGCCTGTAGTTATGTCATTTTGACCCTGAAGTCCCCTCTGCCTGAGACGCATTATGTAGAGAGTGCTACGTAGAGCTAAATGATCAGTCCATTTGTTGAATTTACTACACATTTTCTTTAACATTTGTCCTCTGTGGCATTGATTTTAGTAAGGTTTTTCCACTGACAACATTTTGGGAGTGAATATAAGAAGGCTTAGCGACAACACAACTTGCTATCAGTATTAGTTGTGTATTCCAAGGCCCCGAGTACGCGTGTAATGCTTCACAGGCTTTGGGTTTATGCCAAGTCTCTGCATGTAGGCCAAAGGTACAATACACACAGAACCTGAGCGTTGGTTATTGATTATACAAATAGCTGAGAATGCCATACAGAAGACAGAATTTGGCATTTCATATAATTTAACAGTTCAATTATCACACCATTATATACATCATTTATTATAACTGGCCGGTGACTTGACATTTTTTACCCCTGTAAATTGAGAGTTGGATTGATCCATCCCTCTACCTCTCTCTCTCTCTCTCTCTCTCCATCTACCTCTCTCATTACCTCTCTCTAGCTCTTTCATTACCTCTCTCATTACCCCTCTCTCCCAGACTCTCTGAATCTACATTTCTCACTGTTCCCTTCTCCGCCCCCTTCCGTGCGCAGAACCAAAAGGCCCTGAGTGAGTCTGAGGAGAGAATGCCCAGACAGCCTGTCAGTCTGCCCATCTGCCCAGCTCCTCTGATTCAACCTGCCTTGTTGCTCCTGACGGGGGCTCCCTGGCGAGTTAGGAGCACTCGCTCTACAGGAGTAAAGAGATACTCTCTCTCCATCCAGCGGTGTTTCTCGGTCACTTGTTTTCCGTTCGAATTCGTAGCGCCAATCAACTTGACGCGGCTCGTGACGAGCGAGTCCCTTTGCAGAGGGCGCGGTCCGCCCGCCGAAACACCAGACACCTCTACCGCCCATAAGCGTGGCAGGTGGTGCGGTGACAGTCGGAGTGAATCATTTGGTGTGTCCGTGTATCCTCCTCCCTGATCAGTCACCGGGTGTCTCTTTGTCGTACCCGTCAGTTGTGTGGCGGTCTGGGTCGGCTCGTGTCCCCGGTCCCGCTCTCCACCTGGATCGTGTACGGACAACCCTCGCTCCGTTTCCCAAGGCATGAGCCCCGTCCCTGGAGATCTGCCGTCCTCTAGGTCTTCAGTCCACAGCCATCCCTTCCAGTAATTAGCCGGCTGACGATGAACTGAGTTATGTTTTTTGAGGCGGAGGGACGACGTGCGTGGTAGGTCTCCAGGGACCGCCCTTTTACCTAGCGACTGCTCGTTTACTTCGCCACCGTTGCCGGCGCGACGAAGCCCGGCCGCGTCACCCCAGTTACGGCACACGACGAGGACCGCTGCCGCTAACTCACCTGCGTGTCACATGGGAGGCACGTAGGAGGCCTCTCGCAGTCGGCCCCCGGACGCTAATGAATGAATTAAAGGAAGCGCGCCGAAGACTGAGATGCAATTATCCCTGAGAGTCACGGCAGCACTTTGCCAGAATCAAATCAATACAAGCTAACAAGTGAGGAGGATAATGGCCACGGTGGCCCCGCCCCCTCGTCCTGTTAGCCATTTGGTAACGGGGGGGGGTTATTGACCAGGAACGCACGGGAAAGTGATACGTGTTGCACGGTGTTGTGTAACAGAGTCTGTGATGGACTGGTAAAGGGAAGGTCTCCCTTTTCTTTTTCCGAGCATATGCCTTTTATTAGCCGGACAGCCGGGGCCCAGGGAATATCGGTCTCTCCTCCTCCATGGATCTGTTTCAGGCCAGGCTTTTAGAGGATATCTCCTCACTGCTGGCTTCAATTTGGCGATTATGTTCTTGTGTGCCAGTGGTGCCTCGCATTCAGCAGATTGGAGCCAGTTCCACTCCCACAGAATCAGGCTATAGATATCACCAGGGCTTTTCTCCCTGTTCGGCTGTCTCGTGTCTGGTTGTGTACCACCATCCGCTCCCTCAGGAAGAATGCATCTTCTGCATTGTTGTTTAGGCTTTTTTTTCTTTTTCTTCTTCTCAGGAGAGGATCTAAGCACTGTGACGGGTTTGTTTGTTCGGGCATGTTTTCCATCTCCAACAACGATTCCTCTCCTCCCTCACACAAGTGGATGATCCCAGTTCATCCCTGCATTATGCAAATGACTTTGATGCCGGCAGCTGTTCGTCACTCGGGGGTGACTCTAAATGGACAGCAGATTTCCCCCCGCTCCTCCCCCAGTCCGCTGCGCCCAACGTCCACAGGCTCTCGGGCACGGAGAGTCTTGTCTTCTTGGCGGGTTCTGCTGAGGGGCAGCTGAGGAACTGTGTACTTGGGTCCTCCGCGTGAGCTGGAAGAGGCAGCCAGCCGGGCCCCAGCATCTCCGCCCTCCAGTCCCATCCTGATTGGTCCTACCACTAAGCCCTCCTGTTCCGCTGTGATTGGACGTCCTTGTGTGCCTCTACGTGCCTTTCGTCCAGCTGCAGCTGAGGCCTCTTCTAACGCACACGTCCCAACGTAATGTTTTCTGCTTCATGCTGCCTGAAGTGTGCCTCTCGACCGCAATGTTAAAACCGAACGGTGCTGCGCTTAAGCTACACATCTGGGCTCTGGTGAGCTGAGGGCTTGAAGTGCCCCCTTGGTCTTTTGAGTAGATTGGGATAATGGAGGTTAAAAGAGGCCAAGGTTATCAGCTCCAGTCCCTTTCCACAGGCTATATAATATATGTAATATGTCCATGCTATCAAAGGAACTCGCTCCCGATATAGAATTGAACGTTTTGCTGCACCAGTTTTTGTTTTCTCCAGGTTTCTCTGGGTCTCTCACGGTCTCTCTCTCTGCATTGCTCCAATTCTCCGCCAGCCTCTCTCTCTTCCTTATCTCCCCCAGCCTCTCTCTCTTCATTATCTCAGTCTCTCTTTTAGCTGTAGATTCTTAGTTCTAATGAGTAGCTAGGAGGTAGGTAGAGGAGGGGGTTTTCCTCAACTTGTATAACAGATAAATCCCTACAAATGAGTTCTGTAATTGACTTTAAGTTTCACAAATGTCTTCTACTGCACCCGGGGCCTCATCTAGTATGGCTGGCATAAATGTTGGCATAGCAGAGTGGCACAGACTACAAACAGCACCCTGTTTAAAGCACAGATACTGTTCTCCAGTTCTCAGTTTCTTTGGTTTTGTCAGGCTGCTTAATCTTTCATTAAGGGAAATGGAGAGGCCCGAGGCCTTGTGAATGTGTGGTGAGAGATGACCATCGAGCGGTTTGGAGCCCCTGGGGACTGGCCCGGGGGGGGGCCCCTCCACTCACGCACCCTCTAATCCCTCCTTAAGCTCTTTGATAACATGGAAATCTACAGTTGAGAGCACAGTCGACCAGGGAGCCCCTATCCTGATCTCCGAGACATCAGTGTCACAGAGTTTTTGATTCATGCCAAGGAAACCTGGTGAGGACACTGGGTCAAGGGAAAAATCAATGGCCTCATCTGTAATCTGTTAAATTCTCAGGCACTGCAGAAAGTGTCGTAGGACTTTTTTTTTTCTTTTTCCGTAGAGTAGAGTTTTGCTTTGATCTTTTAAGCGACGATTTCTCATCTGAAAGTCACAGTTCTGTCCAGAGGCCTGTTCAGACGTTGTTCTCCTCAATCCTTAGGGAGGTAGAGTCAATGAGTCATTCGCTGGTAGTAGACTGGAAACTCGCCCTCTGGTAGACAAAGTGCTTGGTTTTATTCGGTAATGCAAGTTGACCTTCTCTGTCTGTTTTCTTTTTTGCAAATGTGATTTGATTGGACAAAGCTGTTCTTTCTCGACCATTCATTTTCCAAACCCTTTTCACAGTGTAGCCTGCTGATGGCATGACAGACCACTCTGTCTGATGAGCTGATCAGGCATCTAGTCTAGGTGACGATGCCACCGTGTCTGGTCAACGTCGCTCCCTGTGGAAGCTGCGTACCCTGAATACGTTTCTAGAGGGAACCCAGTGAAGCCACCACAGTTGGTTCTCAGATAAATCACTATGGCTTGTTACGGTGGCTGTAGCAAAGTCAAATTCCTATTGTGCCATTTTGTGCCACCCTAAAGTTTTTAACTGCGTACCTGACGTCTTCCTCCTGGGACCTATCCAGGGATAGCTGTGCCGTGGTCGATGACTGTGTCTGGGTCAATCTATATGTGCCAGAGACCGGTCTGCTTCTTCCCCACAGATGTGTGGAGTCATTTGGGCTGGGTCCTGTGAGGCGGTCCAGTCACCTCGGGCCCAGCACTCTAATTCATCTTGTTTAGTGGCATGTCCAGCCTCCTCCCACAGCCTCAAAGCACTGGATCTGTTAGCCTGGCTCTCGGTGACAGACACATAGCCTGGTTTACCTCTACAAGCCTCTCTCCTTGTACGTCTCCCTCTTTCTTCCTCTCTGTCCTTACATCTGTGTTTCTCTCTTCTCCTACCTCTCTATTCTTACCTCCCTTTCTCTATCTCTCTATTCTTACCTCCCTCTCTTTGGCTCTCCCTCTTTCTGTCTCTCTGTCTATTCTAGCCTGTCTTTCTCTGTCTCTCTATTCTTACCTCCCTCTCTCTGCCTCTCCCTCTCTCTGTTTGTACTCAGGGGCATTGTCCTTCCCAGTTCTAAAAGACTTGCTAGAGGCCATAAAATGGCCTGATTGCTGTAGAAGGTTGGGCACAAGTGGTCTTCCTTTTAACTACTTTCACCTCCAGAACTTCAGAACTGCATATATTCACTCCTTCTTTTATTCCCCGGACCTGAATTGTTCAGCTTCAGTTCAACCCGCAAAAACCACTGGGGTTGTTGTATTTGTATTCTACTTCAGATTTGAGTTTTCCCTATGCGTGATTAATCATTATTCAAACTTACTGGAGTATGACATATGATTATCATCTTCAATTACCAACATTATCTGGCATCTATCCTGCTTGGCTAGGTTGTTTTGGCTTGCAGATAATTTGATTGCCTATTAAACCTTGTTGACAGTTTCCTTGATGACTAGATGGGGTTTATTTCTTCTCCCGTGTTCTGATATCATTAAAGGCATTCATCACACACAGCGTCTAGCTAAACAGGATGTCTCCAGCACCAACCTGTGTATTCGTGCCAACCCAGGTGCGACCGTTTGCATGTTTCCGTGCTCCTGATTACCTCCAAAGCCTCCTCTAAAGCAGACCATAACAGCCCAGTGCAGAGGGCCGGGCTCCTGATTACCTCCAGAGCCTCCTCTAAAGCAGACCATAACAGCCCAGTGCAGAGGGCCGGGCTCCTGATTACCTCCAGAGCCTCCTCTAAAGCAGACCATAACAGCCCAGTGCAGAGGGCCGGGCTCCTGATTACCTCCAGAGCCTCCTATAAAGCAGACCATAACAGCCCAGTTCAGAGGGCCGGGCTCCTGATTACCTCCAGAGCCTCCTCTAAAGCAGACCATAACAGCCCAGTGCAGAGGGCCGGGCTCCTGATTACCTCCAGAGCCTCCT
>JACXGK010009681.1:0-19545 GCA_016801125.1 Novumbra hubbsi
ATTTTCCTTGGATCACGATTCTTCTGAAGACTGTAGAAATACATTCACAGACACATTCCTCTAAATTGTTACTCTGCCATTTGAACCCGTTAAACCCTAATCCCATAATGCATCTGTGAAACGAGAGGTCTCTGACTGTACCAAGAGCACTTAAAAGATTCATTATGAATGGGACTTACTGATGGAGATCGCAGCCGCGGAATCAATTTGAACACACAGGGCACACAAACGCGCACACACACTTTAAACACAAACATACACTCCTGGCAGAGAGTAGTTAGAGAGTCTGGTAATGAAATGAACCAAAGCACTCAGAGTGTGGGTGTTGAACATTCCATTCTCGAATCCTTGCAAACATGAGACAGCGAGCTGAATGTGACGACACCCACTGAACTGAGCTCTGAACTCTTCTAGAACCATGATGGCATTTCAAATCCCTGCATGGCCTGTACAGTATTGTAAACTGAGTGTGGTCACAAATAGTCCACTATTCAGGGAGTAGGACTCACCTGAGACACACCTTAGAGCTCCATCAACCGACACTCAAAACACACATACACACGCACACACCTCAGTTGTATTGTCCATGTAGAGAAGCTCACAATGTCACCCTTTCTCAAAACATTCTCTGTAATCTGTGTTAGTATGGATGTCAGGCTGTTTGGGTCTTAGTATGGATGTCAGGCTGTTTGGGTCTTAGTATGGATGTCAGGCTGTTTGGGTCTTAGTATGGATGTCAGGCTGTTTGGGTCGTTGTCTCCAGTCCATATATCCTATAACATGTGGAAGCATGAGTTCCATCCCAGCCCATCGCTATTCAATCACCCTATTGCCTACAACATTCCCACTGTAAATAAACCATAAAATGCCACAAAAATATGCTTCTTAAAAACATCACAACTATGGATTAAAACCCAAACACACACACACGTGTGGTTAACACAAAATTCCAGTGGGGAGAAAGCTTCAAAGTGTTCCTTGTCTCCCAACGGGCGAAGCTGCAGACCACATGTGTTCATTTAGGAGTTGAAGTGGATGTCAGACCAATATAGTGTTTTGTGGGTGTGTTACTATATAAAGACGCCAAAAATGTCTTTAAAACTCTAGTTAAATCTGAAGGAGAAGACGGATGGACACATTTTCCTGGCCCTGTTTACAAAATATAGACTGGTTGACTTCTGATTTTGGTTTATGGCAAATGTTACAACGTCGTTGAAATTAGGTTTAGGATTCGGCATTGTGGGTTAAATTAAGTAAGGTTAGGATTATAAATTGGTGTTAGGTTTACTTTCAGAGTTAAGGGTATATTTTGGGAGTTAGGGTTAGTTGGGGGTTAGGACAAGGTTTAGGATTAGTAAAAAAGGATACAAATAGCAATCACATTTTATGTCCAATTTAGATAGATAAGATGCGTGTTTGTGTTCACTGTATGGGTGTTTCATAGCGTGTGTGTTTACTGAGTGTGCATTCTTTTTGCATGTTTGTATACATTTGTGTGTCTGTGTGATACTCAGTGACTTGTGATCTCACCTCCTAAAGGAATGGGCACGTTCGTCCATCCAAGACGGAGAGTCAAAGGTCAAAGCCAAAGGATGGGTGCCAGAAACTAAATCTGACCTGGGGAGCGATATCCATACAGCATCTTTTATAAACAACAAGAAGAGACACCAGCCACAGTTGAGAAACATGTCTATATGATGTATATCAATGCTCATTTCCACTATCTCCAGTCCATTTGCATGCTGAGAAACACTTGAATGAGGACGTTAATACCGGACGATGCCACCGGGAGGCGTGCTAACCCTAAACCCTAAACCCTTGTCCCTTGTCCAATCCTGTTCCTGGAGGTCTACCGTCCTGTTGGATCTCTGTCTAACTCTTATTGCACACGCCAGATTGTAATATAATGACCTGGATTTAAAGATGAACCGGGTTAGACACAACTGGGGTTGACCTACAGGATAGTAGATCTCCTGGAACGGCGTTGGGCAGCTTTGCTTCATGCCACAGCCGATGAACAACACACAGTGTGGTCCCCAACAGCCGCTTAGAGTACCACTGTCTCTTCTCTTTGTTTCCGGCTCATTCGGGATCTCCGTCCTGGGACGTTGTGCTTTTTGGGTTACCATCGATCTTAACTATAACTAGATGTAAAAGTTATCTCACTGACATCTAGTGGCTGACTATGGTTTGTTTTAGTCCCAACGGACTGTAGTAGATAGGTGTTTACTGCACACAGTGATATACCCATGGTGGATCAGAAACGGCCCTGGTCGTTTAGACACACCCTTCTAATTATATTATGACACAAGGAGAAGGGGAAATGACACATAAGGAAATGTATCAATTATTCAGCTGTTCTAGGTTTGAGAAAATAGTAAAAGTGAGGTGTTGACAAATATAAAGAGTGAGTAAATTATAAATGGAAGAGTAAAATATGTTTTATTTATTTTGCTGTGTTATAGTAGGCAAAGGAAATGACTAAACACATTTTTATGTTTAACTTTCCTTGTAAATTATTTACTCATCAAATAACCTCTTACTGACATTGGACATTCCTGGGATTCCATACACAACGCTGTAAACGATTATTTAAAATAATGGAACTTATAATCACACTTCCTGAACTTTGTCTCCCCCTCCAGGCCACACTGGGCACCATGTCAGGACCAAGTTTCCAACATGAATAAATCAACACCTTAATGTCCCTAGTCGGAATTTACTTGCTTCAGGAGAAACGCAATAACTTCAACACACCTACCAACACAGGAATTATAGCAAATCATTCCAACAGTCTAACACGGATCAATACCGGCGATCCTTCTTAATACATCACCTGGTTTAATTGTTTGGTGGCATGACGTATGTTTGCCAAACCATCACCACAAAATGCTGTATACCTTTCTCACCTGGATTTCTAACAAATTAGTCCGTCGGTTTCTTGGCTACGGTAGCACGTTAGTTACGTTCCCAAAACGCAAAAAGGAGTTGGTAACCAACCCCATATACTGGTTGGTGGAATTTCGGGAATAAAAAGAGTAGCTTAATAATCATGATATCCGGAACCTTGAAACCAGGATCTCTAAAAAACAAAACACCCTCACAAAAATGTAGCAGAGTTTTAATCTTTAGTTGCGGCTGTACAGCCACGAGGTGTATCAGCATTTGTTTTTATGACATGATGCCCGACGGTGTTCCCGCCCAGGGCGGTCGCTGACGCGAAAGGTGGACATGGTTCAAGGGTGAATGTGAGTGACGCGGCCCATGGTTTGGCAGGGCCGCCTATCGTAATAATATCAATGTCATTTATCCAGTGATGGGTCCCAGGCCCGGGATCCCAGGCGTCTGCGCGAGGCTCATGGATTGCTCCCATCACTCAAGCTAGCCAATGGTTAAGTACTGTCATAACCACACAAGATGAAACGTTTCCATGGCATCCTTGCAAGGCTTCAACATACAACGAACGTTTTTCATTGTATCGCCATGGGGAGTTTTTTGTTTGGGGAATTTAAGGAAAGTTCATTACATTTTTCATCTCCACAAATTACTTTCTACCGACCCCGTAGGCCTACGTCTTATTGTGCCTCTTATATCCAACACGTTAATACTGTCAAAATGTCTAAACAAATCAGTTCAGTAATATTTCCTTGCCACCTAAAGAGACATACGGGCATATGCCAGTGTCCCTGCGCCCGCCAAGGTCTCACCTCTTTTCGGATTTACTCGTTGACAGTCCCTGAGGTAGAAAGGCTGCTCTCTGCAATTGCAACCACCGGCCGGTTTTACGGACACCGATTAAGACTCGGCCATAACAAAATCAAGCTCAATTGTGAATCTATTTTCATTAGGGTACCCACCGTTTTATGTTTGTCCTCTTAAGGCGGTGCTACAAACCCATGCCACGGTGATGCCCACAGCCTGATCAATGTAGGAGCTCCAGCAAACACAAAGAATTGTCTTTGGGTTTTGAGGAAAGTTGCCGAATGTTGAAACTGAAACCGAGACTGACATCCACACGGTTGTGTCTGTCTGCACGAGCCGACTCTGTAGACTCGTACTAGATGTTTCGGGTTCGTGATGAGTTTAGTCACTGTCAGGTCGAGACCGCCCGCGTACGAGGACCGTCTACTAGCGTGTGTGTACGCGCATGCGCGTTTGTGTGTCTATGAGTAGACAATCCACGGAACATGGGGCGTCCGCTCGTCATGGGCCACTTTCGCCTACATGTCAACTGTTCAACGTCAATGCGTCATAATGAACATGAGAAATGGCTATATAGTGTGACATTTCTTATAACATATCTAAGGGTACATGTCAAAGGTCTACATTATTCAAGACGCAAAGTCACACTCTTGGGATAAATACATGTTTGCAAGCGGATCATTGCAAATATATATATTTTTAAAGTCCTTTTATCTCTCGTGACGTGTACCACTTAACAAATGGTAGTTGCGTAATTGTGATATTTTCCTACTAAATGTATTGCTTTTTATCTCTGGAACCTCAAGGACAATACTACTGTAATATAGTAATACTATAGCTAGTAAATCGTGCGGTAACTCTGCACAATGATACCAGTTTGTCCCCAAACTGACACTCGCATTGCCCAAATTATAACACAAAAAGTTAAGTAACAATTGAAATTATGCTGCAATTGTTATTCCAATAAAAACGGAAGATACATTTTAAATGCATTTTGAGTTGTCCATTTACAATTTATTATCCTAATGTGGAGCACATTATGATGTTGATTTACAATGTTGGTTTCACGTTGATTTCAGGGGCATAAATGAAAGTTGACAATACGTCTTTCTATGCCGTTGAAACAATGACCATAAAATGTCATCTTATCAACAACCTTAAATTACATCTAAACAATAACCCCAAAAGGGTAGATATTTAAGGGGTAGATTTTTGTTCATGTCAGGAAGAGAATAGATTTGAAAGATCTCCACCAAAAAAGAAAAACACATTGAATAACAGAGAAAGAAGGAAATACATGTGTATTAAATTAACCAAGCTTTGATTATCCATAAAACATCTAGTTGATAGAAGTATGTTGTTGTAGTGGATGACCGTAGACCTATTATAACTAGAGACAAATGAAAATGAGTAATTCAGTATTGGATTTCCCTTTAAAGCACCTACAAGTTTATATACTGTGCAGGTGGCAAAGTCTATCTTACAAGGTCAGGGATATCTGCCTTTACAATGCTGAGGTCATAAAAAGAATACAGTGACCTGGAAAAATACAACACGGTGATGGGAACAGGTAAATCAATGCAGACACAAACAAAAATACACACACACACCATCTTTGTCCCAGTGGCCAATCATTGATCAGAGTAACCATGAGGACTTTGTTTCGGTTCACTAACCCACACAGTTGAACTGTTACCTGTGCCATAAATGACTGCTTTCAAGGTTGGTTAAGGTGTGGGTCTGTTTGTTTGTGTTCTCGTCACTGACAAGTGTGGGTGAGAGAAGGGCCTGTGCTGTTTATGGTGAAACACACCACCATTGAACTGTGGCTTACACAAAACAATACATTATACAGTTCAGAAAGATGTTGGATAACTAAGCATACTTTACCGACTGACCCATGTCTCTGTCAGATAAACCCTAGTCCTCCAGCTAGTCTGGTTCAGTCTGGTATGGTTTAGTCTGGCCTAGCCTGATCTGGTTCAGTCTGGTTTGGTTTAGTCTGGCCTAGCCTGATCTGGTTCAGTCTGGTTTGGTTTAGTCTGGCCTAGCCTGATCTGGTTCAGTCTGGTTTGGTTTAGTCTGGCCTAGACTGATCTGGTTCAGTCTGGTTTGGTTTAGTCTGGCCTAGACTGATCTGGTTCAGTCTGGTTTGGTTTAGTCTGGCCTAGCCTGA
The DNA here is from genome assembly GCA_016801125.1 of Novumbra hubbsi. NCBI lineage: Eukaryota > Metazoa > Chordata > Actinopteri > Esociformes > Umbridae > Novumbra > Novumbra hubbsi. The sequence goes on from JACXGK010009681.1 coordinate 5,879, forward strand.
TCTGGTTCAGTCTGGTTTGGTTTAGTCTGGCCTAGACTGATCTGGTTCAGTCTGGTTTGGTTTAGTCTGGCCTAGCCTGATCTGGTTAAGTCTAGCTTGGTCCTGTGCAAATTCCTGCTGTCTCTATATAAAAAGTTTGCAATTGCCTGCAAAGTAAACCCAGGCGTGTGTGTGACTGTGTCTAACATTTACCTCCTGTTTTCTATTTATGCGTCTGGAATGACCTCAAGCCCCTGTCGGAAAAAACATGGGAAAGATTTCCTCCCAAGGTAACTGTTGCTCGCTTACAAAAGCAAGGAGAAAAAGTGTGTGTTAGTCCACTGTGATCCAAATAAAACAGTTGAGGCTATTTTTAAAGGCACCACTCATATGACTGGAAGTTATTTATTGTTTGTTATACCTACAGACTAGTATTGACTTATTATTTACTTAAAATTGACATCTACTTCAGATGTATTGTAGGTGCTGAATGAAAAGTGAAAATAAGTATTTTTATTTGGAGAATTCAATGTATTTTCTGGGCAGTGAAAGGAGTTGAATTACGCATCGGACAGATTGTCTCATCAAACTCAGCCGAAAAGCTCTCTAAAATACCCGGGTAACATCAAGGTATATTTAGGACTCTCTTGCCAAAAATGTTGAGTCAAAGGTCAGAGTCCAATCTGGTCGAGACCAAATCTGAATCCATTCTAAAGGCTGGTTATTCCTGTAGTAACAGTCTCCTAACTCCACCAAGGAAGACTGTAACTCATTTACAGTGAGAATCGTTTACAGTTAGACTCTTTGTTCCAACCCAAACTGGGGTCACTGGAGTTGAATGGTTTCTCTCCGATATGAATCAGCCCGGTTAGGTTCTTCAAGACTACATCTCAATTCTGTAGTCACTAACACTAACTAGGTCCTGTCCTATGAAAGTTGTTCTGGTGGCCGCGTAACTCTGTTAGGGCTTCTGATGTGTAGCTGGAAGGTAGCGGGTTCAAATCCCAAACCGGCAAGGGGAGAAATCTGTCGTTCTGTACTTCAGTTTGGCCAAAGATGGCGAAAGATGCACTCATCTTGTAGAAAAGAGACAATAAAGGTGAAAAGAGAATCGGTTGTTCTGTCCTGAACCAGACATTCAAACCCAATCTCTCCTGCATGTCACTTTTGATAAGGCAATTACCTAAATTACTCAAATGCGAGGCTTCCACCACAGACACAAGAGCTAAATGGTTTCTCTCCTGTGTGAATTACTGTATGGCTGGTCCGTTTCCTTGGTAACTAAAGCTGTAAGCCACTGGCAACTCACTCAGAATTGGTATCTGTGTTCATCAATATGTGTCTGGTCAGGTTGCCTGGAACCCTAAAGATGATGCCATGATGGCAATCTCCACAGCAGAACAGCAATGGCCCTGTGTGGATTTCCCTTTGCCTGAACGTAGGGGTCTTTCCTAAAGCAGGTGCCGGGTTTCTCAGTGTGACAGATGCTGGCACAAACCTTTAGCTCACAGGTGGAGCTGTATGATGCTGTGGGTTTCACCGAGTCTCTTCTTGGGGATCGTCACACACCAATAGGATGGCTGCAGCAGTTAGATCAGAGGGTTTGGATCAGGACAGTCTCGTTATGTAGTTCAGAGGGTTTGGATCAGGACAGTCTCGTTATGTAGTTCAGAGGGTTTGGATCAGGACAGTCTCGTTATGTAGTTCAGAGGGTTTGGATCAGGACAGTCTTGTTATGTAGTTCAGAGGGTTTGGATCAGGACAGTCTCGTTATGTAGTTCAGAGGGTTTGGATCAGGACAGTCTCGTTATGTAGTTCAGAGGGTTTGGATCAGGTCAAGTTTTATTTCGCAGTAGTAGCAACAAATGTTCACTAAAAGTGTAAAGTGTGGTGTGTAAATGAGTAGAACAGTGGTCTCAAACTGGTTCCACGGCGGGCCGAGTGTCTGCAGGTTTTCACTCTCACCTTGTACTTGATTGATTAATTATGTCACTGATTGGTTAGGTCTACCCTCATCTGGTTATTTAGGTCTGAACCTGGAACCAATTTACAGGATAAAACTAAAACCTGCAGACACTCGGCCCTCCGTGGAACCGGTTTGAGACCCCTGGAGAAGATGATAAATGTAATAAAATATTTGAAACTCTGAGATACGGACTCGACAAAATCTGGAAAGAATTTGGAGGAGCTGTAGACTTTCAAAAGGAAACTGAATAGATCACTCCTCCCCAACATGGCTTATCTACAATCCATCAGCCGGCATAAGGGTCTTCCGCTAGGTGGACTGGATTGTCTCTGTTTACAAAACAAACCCTTGGTCCTGGAGCAGCGGGACCAGAACCAGCCTCTCCCGGCCAGCCTACCCTGACAGGTACAGGGCAGAAAGAGCCAATCAGCTGGCTGTCTGAAGGAAGGTTTATCCAGGCCGTGTCACCTTGACAGAAGTCCCATGGTGAGGGGGGAAATGTAAAACACATTCCACCGCAGTCTAAACATGTAGATGTGTGCGAGGGAAGACGTGCGTGAGTGGTTGTGGGTGGGAAACTGAGACTTCCGTACGATCACGAAAGAAATTCCGCTGTTCTTATAGGCTGTCCCCTGTTCTGATACACTCAAATATTTCTTCCAAAATTATATTTTCCACTGGCTCACTGTGGCATTCCAATAGTTTCAAAATGAAATCCAGTGAACTTCCTCAATGAGAAGCAGAAAGACAGAAATCAACAGAGAAAGAGAGACAGATAAACAGAACGAGAGAGAAAGAGAGAATGTGTTGCTAGTGATGGATAGGGTTGCATAAACCCACAGTCCTACATCTACTACCTACGGTCCATCGTCCATAACCATGCGTCTTTGTTCTGAGGCAACAGCCCATGGTGTGTTGATTGCATTCCAGAAGCTTCTCTTTCAAAGGACCAGCTTCATAGTGGGATTGAAGAAGCGTGAGAAAGACTTTAGCGAGTTTGTTTGTAAGGCTGGCAGACATTGCATGTGGGTGCGTTGGCACGTCACGCTAGTGGTCCAGGGAGGCAGAGGGGGTGGTCCTGGAGGGCCGGGGGGGTGGTCCCACAGGCCAGAGGGCGGAACCAGAGGGCCGAGGGGGTGGTCCCACAGGCCAAAGGGCGGAACCAGAGGGCAGAGGGGGTGGTCCCGGAGGGCCGAGGGGGTGGTCCCACAGGCCAGGTGGCATTGGTACATGAAAACTGAGGGAGCGGTTGTCAGTTATCAGACGGTTGTCAGTTGCAGACACCCGTTCTAATATCCAAATAAGATGTTGAACTCCAGTGAAAGGCAATTGCAGTTGCTGCGAAAAGGGCACACAGATAATTAGTTAGAAGTATGTTCGGTTTTAGAAGTGTGTCTGGTAATGTGATCAATAACGTAAATAATGAAACCGCATGAATACATCGCTGTGGTGGGTTTGAATTAATCCTAACCTTAATGAACTTTCCAGGGTTGTGGGTTCAATTCACAAGAGGGGCCATTATGAAAAATGTAATTACTCACAGGAGAAGAGCTGAATGTAATTAGAGTGCTAACCTACATCAGGTGGGTTCTCCCCTCGACTCTCGTCCCCTATCCACACAGCACCTCAGAGTGCTGACTTAGGGTCAGTTGTTTCCTAGAGATCCAAATGAATGTGACTAGTTAGACCGTGGCGAGCCGATCCTACATCAACCCTCCTCTTCTGCATGAATGACGAGGATCTCTTCTGATCTACCACAGGTCAGCCCAACGGGTTTGGAGTTTAGCAACAATACCACAGTATGGGTGAAATACTGTTGGTCTGGCAACAAGCAGCGGACCAGCCAGGTAACCCCGCCAATCACTTACGGGGGCGGAGTCTACTCGGCACAAATAAAAGGTGCAGCCGTGACTGAAATATTTGACTCGGAATGACTTGCGATAAGGAGTCAAAAACACGTACAGAAATGTAAAGTACGCCCTCTGCGCAATTAACGTTGTACGTTTAACAAAAAGCACAAACCCTTTTCATCGGATAAGGAGGCGCGCGAGGAAGATGACTGCCCCCTCGTGTGACCACTCAACCACCTGGAGACCCAGTGCACTTCCTTCACTACGCTGCTCTGTCCCGCGCCCAAACAAACAGCGCCCGCGCGAATCCCAATTCACAACCTCTGCACTAGCTAGTACACTGCTTTCGCTCAGAGCCCTTTTTGATCCCATTTGGGACACGAACTTCCCTCTGTGATTTTTTTTCACGGCCTCGCAGCTCAGTTGGGAAATATTGTTCATTAATTCCACACACCTCCCTCCCCCATTCTCACTTCCCATTGACTTTAGTATTCCCACAGGGTCCGTGACAACGGATAAAAACACCGGATAAACAGGCCCTTACTAGCTGGTTCAAATCCGTTGTTACCCAGAAAACCGTAACAGTATCTAATGGTACCGTCGAGTCCTGGTCAGGAAACGGCATCAACATACAAAACATGTATTGTAATCTCGTGCAGACAACAGATCCTAAATTAGCAGTCTTGCTATGAGACGCTCGACATAAAGCTCTCATCGAAGGCAGTTCTGAGTTTATCACTGGGAGAACTGGTGTCTACTGACCTCGCGTGGTGGTTTGTGGTACTGACAAATAATAATATAAACAAACATTTTTGATGAAATTAAAAGATCAGTCACATGATTCGTTTAAATGACTTTTGTTTATTAAGCTTACAAATAATGTAACAAAGATATTTCATTGGAGCGCAAAGCACATGTTTTATACGGAGCTTGAACACCCTATATTATAGTGCAAAACATACTGTAAAGATGGCCAATGATTCCCTACATGTTTTTGTTTGTTTTTCATTTTTATTCATTTTTTATTATATATTTTTCAACATTTTTGTCCAATGTTAAATAGCATACAAAAAAACACTGAATTAAGTCACTAGAGGTACCTAGTGACACAAAATCTTAAACAAGAATCAGATAGGTAGTACAAAACAAAATAACTTAACAACAGCTCATTGCCTTTGAATAAACGCACTGCTCTGTTATATTTCTCACCACAGGAGAGCAAAATGGCAAAAATAACATAAGGATACATTTCCACTGAATCAAAATGCATATTTGTGAGGGTATGTTGGTCAAATTTTAGACTTGTGAGGGTGGGTGTGTATTTTATCACTTCAGTTATTTAGTGATAACCTCCGAATAATAGACTGTGCTGTGAAGAATCAGCGATAGCATGCAAGTCATATTAACAGAAACAAGCATGTTCAATATTTAACCAGTCGTGTGTTCGAGCATTGGATGGCATTCACAAACAATATTGTGGATACAGGGCGTATCGGTTACATGAAGTCAAACGAGTAGACGTGAAAGAAAAAAGAAAAGCAAAATCCCAGCGGGATTTGTAGCTGAATCGACCCCTATTCCGAATAGCGGTAAAATGAATATAACACTTTTTAAATCAGTGACTACCTCTTCCGAATCTGTACTCGTGAACCCCCCTTCGGCCAATTGACGTTTCATTTATTTGCAAAATAACCTTCTGGGGCAGATCTAATGTAAATGTGTTCATCCGGGAGGTCTTTCACAGCTGTCATGTCAACAGAGCCTCGTCACCGTTGCATATTCCGCGTTGCTATTGTATCAGACATACATATTAACGTAGTAAACAGATACTTTTTTCAGAGGTCATCATAATCCGCATGGCACTTGGATGCATTGAAAATGTTTTATTGTTTTTATTTCCTTCAGAATGATGATCATCAATTAAAAAACTAAGCAAAGTGGCATTTTGTCATGTTCACAGCTTCAACCAAACTTGCTAAGTAGCCTACTGTACTACTACCCTGGTAGTCTCTGGTGAGTAGGAAATGTTCAATCTGCAAAACAGGCATAAGCAACGTTTTACAAAGCAAAAATAACTTCTTTTTTTTACAGTTTTAAATATCCAGAATACAACATAGTCACTCTCAAAAGACAAATGGCTGAAAATCTATTTTCGGATTTCAAGGCATCAACTCCTGTACCGGACATTTTTTTACTGAGTAGGCCTACCGAAAAGCTAATGCGACGAGTGGGACACAGATCTAGCAGTCCTTGTAAGCTAATCAGTAGTTAGGGTGACAAGTTTAACTGTAAAAAAACACTGTTTCACTTTTCTAAGTAATCACTTTTAAACATGTTTGACTCCAGCTAATAGTTTTGTACAGTTGTTAAGAAAAAGGTGAGAATGGTGAATGAACCATTTCTATCATACACAGACATGACCGGTGTTACCGCACACAACATTTTCAGTAAAACAAAAACGGAGACACCGTCGGTCACAAAAGGCAAGACTAAAAGGACCTCAACCGAAAACTCATACACATCTCGAATGTTACAGAAAACGGAAAAAATATTTAACTAAGCATGTATTTCTTGTCATTGTCGGGAGGAGTCACGTTTTAACTGCTACTGGATACGAATCTACGGACTAGAACGAAAAGCCTCAGGGCAGTTTATTATTAGAGAACGGGCTGCGTTAAGCCGATGACCGGGGACTCGACCCGCCCGTTCCAGCACTGGCGGCGAGGTCTCTTGTTCGTCAAACTATACACCTTGACAAGAGGCCTACAAAGCCGTATTAGATTTGGCAGCGCCACTAAGCTTCCGTTTGAGTGGTGTGGTCAACAAACCCAGCCCTACGGTAGCCTCGTGTTGGAGATGGATGGCTCACTCTTCTACACTGCGCCTCCACTTTCACATCACTCACATTAAAAGGCTGCGTCACATCCGCTACTGCAAAGGTAGGGTCCCGAAAAAAGGCAACACATTCTTTGTTTCAGTGTACTACTTCTGGCTAAATCACCATGTTTAAAATAGTGCACTAAACTAGGGAACAGGGTGCCGTTTAGAACTTGCTTCACGTAGAAACCTGCAACGTTAGCCGCTTTCAACTGTTTTTGAGACATTCCCACAAATACTGTTACACACTGATTCACTTCCTCATCCACCTTTCTCCTGTCTGGCATCTGTCTCCAACATCGGGCGGCTACGACGAGTGGCTGGGCGTCTGACTCACACGAAAGGCGTTTGAAGACCAGGTAGCGAGTAAAGTGTATAGTGATCTCACGCACTACGAACGAACGGTTCAAGAAACGTGACACCGGAACAAAACGGAACAAGTGGTGTGACGGACGAAGCCGATTGTTTTTTAGGCTAAGCCTGGTCCATCCTCACTCTGATGGCCAAAAAAAGTTAAATTACAATACCCCTTTCCCCTAATTCTGAACTAAGTATGTCTTTTCACTAGAATATATATGATTTTACCACAATAAAAATAAATGGCACCCATATGAGTTACCTCGGGCTTCCCTGCCTCTCCCCAAGTCGCGGTGTACCAACTAGCCGGAAATGCACTCTAACCAAGCACCAATCAACAGCGCTTCTGGTACTCCATCATGACGAGAACAACGACGAAACCAAACCTAAAAGCTACATGAAGTAAATCAAGGCACCAGTGCCTCCAGCAAAGCTCTTACTGGGGTACTTGGGAGGGGGGGAGAAGATGGGGGATGGGGAGGGGAGACCAGGCGTAAATCCTATATGCCACCCTATTCCCTATTTAGTGTACTACATTTGTCCACAATCTGCCCAGACTGAGCCTTGGTCAAAAGTTGTCCGCTGGGCAGGGAATAGGGTGCTATTTGGAACGCCCAGGTTATTCAAGTACGTTATTTGAGACCATTTTACATTCACATTTTTATCTAATATAAAGAAAGTAGAAGAGAGTACAAAGGGAAGGAAGGTTAAAGTGTCATTGATAAGTACTGTGTAAGGAAAATAGCTAGCCTTTTACTTTGTTTGTCAAAGTATCAACAATCCCCGGTTAAAATTGCCTCCAACTTTGTCTTTTCTGTAAAAATCTTTTCGGTATATTTTTCTCTTAAACTAACGTTGTCCAACAACATTCATAATCACAGTGTTTCAACATCAGAAACTGATGGGTCAATACATGTCCGCCTAGAACGCACTTGTTTTCTGTTGTTACTTTAAATATAACAGTGAACATTTGTTTTCAGTCACATCACTGAAAAGAAGAGCAATTGAAGCCCCTAACGCTTCCTTTATCGGGATTATAAAAGCGGTTACCTTGGTAATAGTAAAGAGGGACAGAACTGTAGGTCGCTAGGAACACACATCCGGCACAAACCACTTCCTGTCCTCTTCCTTCCCCTGAAAGATCTCTCCTAACCCTTGTAGCAGGATCCCAACACTGCCTCCACATCAACCATTAAAGCAATCTGTGACACAGAGAAACTAACCCACCCCTTCCTCACACAGTAGGTTTGTTAGGGTAATCTCAGAAACCTCCTAGATACATATCACACCAAAAAGCAGTAATAATTATCTTAAATAGTTGATACAGGGATAGATTGATTTGTTTCAGGCCCTATTCTGCAGTTGTAGTATCTTTAAAGGCTCTAAACTGGGAGTTGTAGTTTTTTTAAAGGCCCAATACTGGGGGTTGTAGTTACTTTAAAGACCCAATACTGGCCTGGAGGAGATCCTCTGCAGGAGGCAGGAGAGAAGGTCCCGTCCTTTCACCTCACTACTGAAGTTTCTCCTCGGTCTCAGTTCAGAGCCACAGAGGACAAAACAAAAACACTAAAATGACCAGTCAAACCCAAATGGAGACATTCTGACTCTGTACATGGAATTGTTTTGATGTGTGTTTGCTTTAAATAACGAAGGCCACGTTTTGTGTCAGTGTCTCCAGGGAGGATCACAGGCTTTTACTCTAGATCTGTGCGCTTACAGTATTACCATGGCAACATGTGAGGAGATGTGGGGGGGGGCACCAAATCCATTCTACTGTTCCTCCACACACCCACTGGGGCTACCTCCGATATGACACCCTTCCATACAGTGCGCCAATGGTGGTCTTCACAGTGCAGTGTGGGCAGTGTCATCAGAGACATACACCAACGCTCTTGTCACTGCCTGGCCAGCTGCACACCAGTGCACCATTCCAGTATCATGCCCCATAACCTCATAGAACCACCTCACCTCTTATCAGCAAGAGACAACCAGATTTATGCTGCACTGCACTTCCCTATGTTTTACTCCACTGCACTGTATTCTACTACATTGCCACTGTACTTTACTGTACCATAATGTAAAGTATTCTACTGCACTGTAATGCACTGTATTCTATGGCAACATATTCTACTGCACTATAATGCACAGTGTTCTAATGCACTGTATCCTACCTCACTGTTTTGAACTGCAGGCTACTGTAACAGTCCTGCACTACCATGCCAGGTACTTAATGAGCGTGCCACTGGAATGATCAAACCGGGGCAGGTGTTATAGCTGGAGTCAGCAGGGGGAGGGAGAGTGGAAAGGTCATGAGTCGTTTTGGAGTGGCGTTACATCTTAGGTGAGCTAGCCCCATACACACATCACTTCCTTGTTTGGGTCCTAGCCCCTCCTTGTTTCACTCCTAGAGTCTCCTACGGACTTCAACATAGCAATGTCAGGGCCCGTCAGGGAAGAAACCCCAACACCACCCAATGTCAGGGCCCGTCAGGGAAGAAACCCCAACACCACCCAATGTCAGGGCCCGTCAGGGAAGAAACCCCAATACCACCCAATGTCAGGGCCCGTCAGGGAAGGAGCCCCAACACCACCCAATGTCAGGGCTCGTCAGGGAAGAAATCCCAACACCACCCAATGTCAGGGCCCTCCAGGGAAGAAACCCCATCACCACACACACCTAGTTAACAATAGATATTGTCCCAACAGCCCCCTTCCTCTCTCTGGCCGCCCCCTAACATTGCACTCAGGTGTCCGTTGGCATTTGTTGTTGCGGCTCCCCACAGTCAAGCTGGGATGAGAGGAGACGGGGTTCAGGGTGTACCCCTCCTGCGTCGGAGAGCGGGGTGGTTTGGAACTCTTTTTGTCCCTCTTGCCCAATCGTCTGCCCCCTCCGCTTGTAACAAGGACACACCTCCCCCTTCTCCAGGCCGCCTGGGCCCCCCGTCGACCCGGCCTGGCCAACACCCTCCCCTGTCTCCCGAACCCCTACGTGGTCCTCAGGTGGGGGCCTCCTGGGTTGCTGACGGAACTCTGCAAAGTGCTGATGTGGTGGAAGCCCTGCAGGGAGCCGCCCTGCCCCCCTGTGGCAGAGCAGGGGTACTGCGAGGAGGACACCGCCAGGGGCTGCGAGGAGGCCAGAGCGGCCGGCTGCCCCTGTCCCGCCACGGACCCCACGGCTCCGGTCCACTGGGCGCTGCCGTAGGGCGCAGGGTACCCCGGCCCGCCGTACTGGGTGGGGGGGCACAGGGAGCCTTTGCGCCCCCCCAGGGAGGTAGCAGAGACGGAGGTGTTACCGGCGCACAGCTGACTCGGGGCGGAGTTCTTACGCCCCTTGCTGGCCGAGGGGATCGCCTGGGAAGGAGGAGGGAACAGGAGCAGAGTTTCAGACAGAATGTGGGGGGGGTAATTTCCCAGAAGTCTGGTTCTGAGGGTAGTGAGTGTAGTGAGTGAGGGTAGTGAGTGTAGTGAGTGTAGTGAGTGAGGGTAGTGAGTGAGGGTAGTGAGGGTAGTGAGTGAGGGTAGTGAGGGTAGTGAGTGAGGGTAGTGAGTGAGGGTAGTGAGTGTAGTGAGTGAGGGTAGTGAGGGTAGTGAGGGTAGTGAGTGTAGTGAGGGTAGTGAGTGAGGGTAGTGAGGGTAGTGAGTGAGGGTAGTGAGTGAGGGCAGTGACCCACGTTGTGGCTGTGGCCCGGCGAGGGCTGCGGTTGGCGCTTGGAGCGGCTCTTCCCGTGGGACAGGCTCATGGCGTCGCGGGCCCAGTTGTCCACCAGCTTGTGCAGGTCCTCGGTAAACGTGCCTTTCCGGCCTTGCTGGGGAGCGCTTGGCGTGAGGGCGGGGCCCACGGGTGCCGGAGCCTGGATCCCCGGTACGTTGACCGTGTTCATGCTGCTGGTCCCTGGACACGCGGGGAGAGGGGGACGGAGGGGGAGAAAGAGAGAGAATGAAAGGCATGAAAACGCATCGGTAAGGGAAGGAGGAGTGAGAGAAAGGAGGCAGGGAGGGAAAGATGAGGAAGGAGGAACAGAGGGAGGAGACAGACAAGGGTTAGATTGCTCTACCAATGTATCTTGCAAGAACAGATGAGGCCCCACTGGTTAATGACGGACTGTAGTCAAAATATGAGAAGGGTCACATGATCCATTCTGAGTCCTCTGTTGCAGCCTTGCTGTGGCCTGGTAAACTAGGCCAAAGGTCGGCTGTGGTTCCGCAGATGTTATGTGATGTAGTCAACAGTGATCTTGTGTAGTTACCAACCCCAGCTGTGTAGTATGTGTGTGTGTGTGTTAGGGGAGGTACAAACAGTTATCCCAAATATATATATTTTTTGTTACAGTTTATCCACATTTTGGAAATGTATTGAAAGCATTTTCTTTCTTCATCACACCTGGTGATTAAAATGTCTTGGCTGTCCGGAGCTGTTCTAAATAATGACACATGCACTGCATTAGAGATACAAAATGTTTCATTAATGTAATTGTTTACTGTATCTTTAGTGCTTCTCCCAAAAGAGTACCCAGAATAAATCAGAAAGAATCTGAAGAACTACTTTAATGTTTACCCAACCTGCAAAAGCGATTCAATAATTAACTTGCAAACAATAAATGAAGCTTTGACAGATAAAAAACCTTACACAGCGCTGTTAGAAAGACCAGATGAGTCATTGACAGGCTAACATTTGACATTTCTGACAAAAAAATATTTGGGTAAACACAAAATAACAAATGATAAAAAAAGATGGGAGAAATGAAAACAAAACATAGCGAGTCATGATTACAGCACCAGTCGAACTCTGGGTAGAGAAACACACAGGACAAGACATGCTAAGGGAGGGAGAGGAGATAGGGAGGGAGGAGTAAGAGGGAGGTAGGGAGAGAGGAGGTGGTTGCTGAATCCACAGCATGAGACTTCAGCATTTACTGTCTATATTTGCACTGCATAGGAATGTAAAATTTGCACTGCACAGGAATGTCAAATCCAGTGCTCCCGCATATCCCCAGATGTTTCCATGACTGACAGACTCCTTCTTGTGTGGTACGTCTCAAACGTGCCGGCAACGATTCCATTAGTGATTAGGCAAACCGACATGTTTTATTCTCGTAATGTAAACGAGCCCTAAGAGCGTCAGCTAAACATTGAGGTAATTATCTCTAATCCGTGTCATGGGTACAGAAGGTGTCCAAGGAGGAAGTGTAGAATTGGTGGGTCAGGTCACGACTGCAGTAGAGCAGAGCCAGGGACACTTACAGTGAATGTATCGTCATTAGCTCTTCGTGAGGTTCAGGAGAACCCACCAGGAGAACCCACCAGCAAGAGGCAACTGAGCAGAAACCAGCCCACGCATAGATCACTGCATGCAGGGGCTCATCGGTCCATAGAAGCAGTGAACAGATTGGTTCCACTTGTTTTTTTGAGAGTCCCACCTTCCATCTGTAGATGTTCTAAGGATGGTAGCACTGTGAAGATATGTTCCAACAAACCTTCTGTTGACATGCAACTGCTTGCAATGGTAAGGGTTAGGATTAGGATTAGGTTTACAGGAAGGTTTAGGTTGTGGTTTGAGGGTTAGAATAAATGTAAGGGTTTGGTTTAGTATTAGGTTTAGGGAAATGGTTAAGGTGAAAATAAAGGTTAGGGTACGGCTTGGTAGACTTTTATATGTTACTGATAGTCAGTAGAAAACCTGTAGAGCATCTACAGATTCTGAAGTCTCAAAATAATGTGTTACCACAGACTTTTCCAGGTTTTAATGACGAAAGGAAGAAATTGGTAACCATTTTTTTGTCTTCTTTTATGAAGTTGACAGATAGACTGTATTCAAAAGGTATGTCAGACGGTAACCGGAGTCAGAGCGACACACCATGTCTAGACATCTGGGCTGGGGTCATCACAACAGCTAGATGCTGAAGTCCACCTGTAGTAGGACAGCTAGGTAATGCCACACCCACAGGGAGGTAATGCCACACCCACCGGGAGGTAATGCCACACCCACCGGGAGGTAATGCCACACCCACCGGGAGGTAATGCCACACCTACTGGGAGGTAATGCCACACCTACCGGGAGGTCTACCAGGAGGTAATGCCACACCCACAGGGAGGCTGGCGGGGGGGGGTGGGGGTGGGGGGGGTTGGGGTGAAGGACTAGAGGGTCATTAAAGAGGTAATTACTACAGAGTTGGTTGCAGGGGCAGACTTTTTTCACCATCTTCCCTGAGGAGCAGACAGGGAAAATGTAGAGGGTGGTCGTGGAGGAGGACAGGAGGAGAAAGTCCACGTTAATCATCTGCGCCTCCACAGCGCCACACACACACACACACACAAGTACATTTTCTGAGAGTTTCAAAGGAAAGGGAAACATGCTACTCCAGCTTAGGGTGAATGCAAATCCCCTTTGTGGCCTATTTCCTTCAGCGTAGGGAAAGGGGGTGGAGGGTCTGTTCATGAAATCAGCCTGCGTGACCGTGGAATCAGCATGCGTGAGCATGGAATCAGCCTGCGTGACTGTGGAATCAGACTGCGTGACCGTGGAATCAGACTGCGTGACCGTGGAATCAGACTGAGTGACCGTGGAATCAGCCTGCGTGACCGTGGAATCAGACTGCGTGACCGTGGAATCAGACTGCGTGACCGTGGAATCAGACTGC
>JACXGK010009682.1:0-19485 GCA_016801125.1 Novumbra hubbsi
GTAAAACACACACACCCGCTGGCTGATGTCTATACTGACATAACAGGTAAAACACACACACCCGCTGGCTGATGTCTATACTGACATAACAGGTAAAACACACACACCCGCTGGCTGATGTCTATACTGACATAACAGGTAAAACACACACACCCGCTGGCTGATGTCTATACTGACATAAAAGGTAAAACACACACACACTGTTTAAAATTAGTACTGACATTACAGGTAAAACACACACAGTTTGAAATGCATACTGACATAATAGGTAAAACACACACAAAATGTTTAATATCAGTACTGACAAACAAGAAGAACACAGAAACATCCTCTGGCTGAGTATTGAGGCCCTTTTCCCCCTCTAGTGTTTAAAAATCAACTGGCACCTCTGTTCTGGTTATATCTAACCTGTGGCGTGTGTGTGTGTTTCCAGTGTATTATGACTAAGTAACACCTCTGTTCTGGTTATATCAAACCTGTGGTGTGTGTGTGTGTTTCCAGTGTATTATGACTAAGTAGCAGCTCTGGTCTGGTTAAATCTACCCTGTGGTGTGTGTGTGTGTGTGTTTACAGAGCATAATAACCAAGTAGCAGCTCTGGCCTGGGCACCTGGCACCATCAAATTTTTCTGGGGGTGGAGTCCCTCTGCTGGAAACCACCTGACTGTTGTCTTCAAACAGCCTGCGGTGGTTACATCCATTCTCGTGGAGACGGGCTCAGAGGAGGGTCGTGACAGGCTGGCATCTGCAGACGTGGAGCTGGGTGTCCATCCAATAGAGGAGGAGGAGGGTTCGCGGAGGACGTGCAGGGAGTTCTACCTCATTGGTAGTCTTGATGGAGGGAGAATGGAGATAAGTGACATCAACAAGAAGAGTGTTGGCATTGCCACTTCCTGCCTGAGGATACGGGTCACAGCCAGTCAGCAGGAATGGGTTATTGTCAGGAAGATCAGGATCACCACTAAGGAGGAATGAACACACACACCCACAGACAACCCCACGCACACCCACAGAAAACCCCACACACACCCAGAGACACACCTGCACAGCTTTTCCCCAATGGAACAAGGCTTTCCCTGTAATATTGGTTCTGAACTCAGAATGTGTGGTTTTCCAGATCCCTTTGGGAATACAATGAAGGAACATACTTGGATATGAAGAAGGAGGACCTCATTGCGGTGATGCTGTGCTTTAGATACAACATCAAGGGTGTCACTAAAGAGGAAACAACCAAATCAGACAAAGTGCATTAATGTCAACAATAAGGACAACAACTCTTATTTAACTGTTGGGAGCCAACAAGTAATGGATGAGAATCATCTTGAACCGCGCAAGTACATTTTATTTTTCTCTGAATTCTACTTGGAGTATTGATGCTGCTATGTCGGTTTACAACATGATGGCTTAACATGTTGAGAGAGACAGTAAAGAAAATATTCTAAAGGCCAGTGTGTTGAGAGAGACAGTATGGTGTATACATGATAAAGGCCTGTGTGTTGAGAGATAGAAGGGTATATATGATAAAGGCCTGTGTGTTGAGAGACAATATGGTGTATATATGATAAAGGCCTGTGTGTTGAGAGATAGTAGGGTATATATAATAAAGGCCTGTGTGTTGAGAGATAGTATGGTACATATGATAAAGGCCTGTGTGTTGAGAGGTAGTAGGGTAGATATGATAAAGGCCTGTGTGTTAAGAGATTGTAGGGTATATATGATAAAGGCCTGTTTGTTGAGAGATAGTAGGGTATATATGATGAAGGCCAGTGTGTTGAAAGATAGTAGGGTATATATGATAAAGGCCAGTGTGTTGAGAGATTGTATGTGTTTAACTGGTATAAACTGTGTTACACAAAGCTCTTTTGATGTATAATACTAATAGTTTTGAGGATGATTATTTTTTCCTTATCACGTTGTTTATTTACAGTGGATCAGCCATTATACAGTTCAACAAAATTAAGGGAACACATAAATCACACATTGGTCTCTATGAACACAATATATTAAAGAATAAAATCAATGTCAAGGTGAATGCCACCAATGCCTTAGTCATCCAGGAACTGCCTACACACTCTGGCCACATAAGGCCAGGCATTGTCCTGCACCAGGAGGAACCTGGGCCCCGGGGCCTACTGAACCAGGAGGAGCCTGGGGCCCACTGAAACAACTTTATTTTTTTAGCAGTGTATGTGATGAGAATAATCACATAGTCTTATCACTACTGCATCTGTATAACATATTATTGCCTTAAGGATGTTGAGGTATTTACATTCATAATATGTTGTACTACATATATATTATTGTTTTGTTTTTCATATATTTATTAATGTGTGATGTGTTATGAAGGAGAAGCTTTGTGATATCAGGGAAAGTCAAATGCCTGCCTTACACTTAAAATAAATGAAAATCTATGCCAATACTTTTCTTAAAATTATTTATCTCATATACTAACACTTCTAACACATAAAATTGTTTTGCTAATTTTTATTGTGCTAATCTGTGATTAGTGTCTCAGTACACCAGGAAATAAAAAAATTGCCTTATTGCTTGAGATTGTGAGAGATGGAAGGAGAGGAAAGGGAATCTAGAGGTTTCTCTCTTCCTTTTGGTGACTGGTCTGTCCAGCCAAGATGGTCCCTCTAGCAGCTGGTCTCTCCCCAGTGGCCGGTCTCTCCCCAGTGGCCGGTCTGCCCCCAGTGGCCGGTCTGCCCCCAGTGGCCGGTCTGCCCCCAGTGGCCGGTCTCTCCCCAGTGGCCGGTCTGCCCCCAGTGGCCGGTCTCTCCCCAGTGGCCGGTCTGCCCCCAGTGGCCAGTCTGCCCCCAGTGGCCAGTCTGTCCCCAGTGGCCGGTCTCTCCCCAGTGGCCGGTCTGCCCCCAGTGGCCGGTCTGTCCCCAGTGGCCGGTCTGCCCCCAGTGGCCGGTAACTCCCCAGTGGCCGGTCTGTCCCCAGTGCCCGGTAACTCTCCAGTGGCCGGTCTCTCCCCAGTGGCCGATCTCTCCCCAGTGGCCGGTAACTCCCCAGTGGCCGGTCTCTCCCCAGTGGCCAGTAACTCCCCAGTGGCCGGTCTGTCCCCAGTGGCCGGTAACTCTCCAGTGGCCGGTCTCTCCCCAGTAGCCGGTCTGCCCCCAGTGGCCGGTCTCTCCCCAGTGGCTGGTCTTTCTGAGGTTGGGGCATCGCAAGTCTGGACAGAAACACAAGTATTTCTCCTTGTCTTTCATATTCACAAAAAATACAGTAACTAATATTATAATATTTAAAATATATTTACAAATGTTACAGTATGTACATACGGTATCAGACAAAAGTTGGGATACACTTACCCTTTTAAGGGTATCACTTAATTATTAAGATTTTCCAGATTGTGGAATAATAGTGAAGACATTGAACCTATAAAATAACTCTTATGGAATCCTCTAGTGATCAAAATACATTTGTATTTTAGACTCTTCAGACACCTTTGGCATCCCCTCAGCCAACTTCATGAGGTAGTCACCTGGAATGTTTTACCAACAGTTTAAAATGTTCCCACATATGCTGAGCACCTGTGGGCTGCGTTTCCTTCACTCTGCGGTCCAACTCATCCACAACCATCCAAATTGGGTTGAGGTCGGGTAATTGAGGAGATCAGATATCTGATGCAGTGCCTGCAATCTTTGTCAAATAGCCCTTACACAGCCTAGAGATGTGTTTTGGGTCATTGTCCTCTTGATAACCACAATTCTCCCACTAAGCGCAAACCAGATGGGAAGGTGTATGCCTGCAAAAAGCTGTGGTAGCAATGCTGATTGAGTGTGCCTGAAATTCTAAATTAATCCCAGTTTCACCAGCAAAGTACCCCCTAACCATCACACCTCATCCTCCATGCTTCACAGTGTCTGATGTGTCCATAATCTCAGGGCATCAACCTGGCAGCAGGACCGATATCTGCTCTTTTGTGCAAGGAGCACCGCCAGAGCCCTACAAAATGACCTCCAGCAGGCAACTGGTGTGCTTGTTTCTGACCAAACTGTCTGAAAACTGACGCCTTAAAATACCTTAACATTTTAAATAAATTCAAAAACCGGAACACAAAGGTGTCTTACCTGGTTCCCTAGGGTGGGCCCGTCCGCAGCTGTTGCTGATTGGGCCTTACTGTGTGTCCCCGGTCCAGAGTATCCGTGTGTGTATGAGTGTATGAGGCGCTGTCGTCCCTCCTCAGAGCGAGCAGTGGGGTTGATAGAGGAAGGAGGAAGATGAGCAGGCATCTCCCAGGTCCCCCTAAAACCTGGCCAAGCACTGCCACGCTATGCACACACACACAAAAATGTCATTATCGTTTAACATAACAGAAATGTCGCACTATGGCACCAAAACAATTTTATAATAACCAGCAACCATGTTCGGTATAAAACAACATAGCCAGTGAGATTTTATTTGTTCCAAATACACTGGCCA
Organism: Novumbra hubbsi; assembly: GCA_016801125.1. Taxonomy (NCBI): domain Eukaryota; kingdom Metazoa; phylum Chordata; class Actinopteri; order Esociformes; family Umbridae; genus Novumbra; species Novumbra hubbsi. The sequence continues at coordinate 4,434 of JACXGK010009682.1, forward strand.
AAGCACTGGCTAAAGCACAGTGCACATGTTTCACTTCAAGGCTCAGCGGGAAAAACGTATTTAATGTGAATTTAAAATTGTATTCATATTATATGCTAATGCAATTTAAAGTATATTTTTAAGGTTGCACAAAATACTGAAAACAAGCTTGTTAATTTTTCATAAAACATTGTAGGGGGCATTAATTTTAAAGCTTACTATTTGAGAAATACATGTAATTTATTACTATTAATGAGGTAGAATTTAACACATGCTGCTTTTTCTACATCCTTTTGTCTCATATTTATAATTCTGCTGGTTGATGTCAATTGAAGTTAGGTATGTATGGTAAAAATGTAACGGTTAGAGGTGGGGAACATGTAACTTTTGTTTTCACACCCTTACCAGGTTAGTAATATTGGTGGGTGTGTGTGTTCTCATCTTCACTCACCTTAGACTTCAATCCTGGTAAGAGGTGTCCCCGATCATTGGCGATGAAAGTGGTGTGACCCAGAGTCTGGGATGGCCTCTACAATAACACAATAACCCACAACGCACATTAATTTAAAGTTTGACTGCGTAACGCCAGGCATTTACATACAAATAACACACCTACCTCCTTGAAATCCTTTGGCACGGTCCAGTTCTGAAGTTTCTTTGATTCGAAAGCACTTTCATACTAAAAGACAAAAGGAAACGTTTACTGGTCTACTCAATAACTGAAGGGGAAACAAGTAAATTATTGTGGTAATTGATACCTGATTAGCCGAGTACCCGGACGACATCCTTATCTCCTAGTTTACCTACCCTGTTTTTGTTGACCAGTTGCATAGCAACAGTGATATTCCAGGCAGATCTGTAGCTGTTCTACTGTTTTTGGGAGAAGCTGGGCTTTCTCAAACGGTTTTCATAAGTATAGCAAAATTTAAAAAAATCCTGTTAGAAAAACATTAACATAACCGTTTTTGTGGGTAATTGGTAAGACAAAGACAATGCTCAGCCACTAGGAAATGTAGTCAACTCGCCTTACCAGTAGAGAGCGGCATGTCTGAAAATAAAGCTGGCTATATCCACAGGAGTACCACACATCAAGAATGCTGTGTTGTTGGCGGAAGTGTGAGAATAGCGAATGTGTGGGACTATTTTAAACCCAGGTTATTTATATCTGATAGTACTTTATAAGCATAAATAACGCGTTTATTGGACTTGTTAAGTAATTATTAAATTGTGGTGCCACGCTCTTTCTGCAGTAGACAAGCCATTGTTTAGCTAATGCTAGCAAGCTAACGTTAACTGCTGGTACTAAATGGCCAGTTTTGTTACACACGGTTCCATGGAGGACATCTCGTCGGTTTACCTTACATCCGGAGGAAAGAGGGACGGAGACACGGAGACCGACTCCTCCCGGGAGATGAAAACACACTTTCGTGTGTGTCGGTTCATTATGGAAACGGGTACAATATTTAAACTGGCCATAGCTATTCATCTGCTGTCCTGAAGGATCCAAACACTTCTCTTTTTCATTTTTCTTGTCATGAAAGTCATAATTGTTAATTTTGATAGTTAAAGCAGATTACAAGAACGTGTTTTTACTAAAAGAAAACCCATTTGCCTGTGAAACAATGCTACTCATTCCTACACATGCTTGATTATGTAGGATTTGATTTGAGCTGGCTTGGGCTTTGAACTGCAAAAACGGTCAACTTTCATCACCACCTAGAAGGCCAGATGATGAACCCCCCTCCCTTTTCATCCTTTCGTTCCTTCCATCCCCCCAGGTGTGAAGTTGGGCATGCGTTCGGTTCCCGTGGCGACGGCATGTGTATTGTACCATCGTTTTTTCCGATGTGTCAGTGTGTCGCTGTATGAACCATACCTGGTGGCTATGAGCTGTATATACCTTGCCGGCAAGGTGGAGGAGCAACACCTCCGCACCCGTGACATCATCAACGTTTGCCACAGGTAGATGGGGCTGGAATAGGCAACTACATGTAGACAGGGATTGAGTAGACATCTACATGTAGACAGGGATTGAGTAGACATCTACATGTAGACAGGGTTGGAATAGACAACTACATGTAGACAGGGATTGAGTAGACATCTACATGTAGACGGGGAAGGAATAGACACCTACAAGTAGACCAGGTTTGAGTAGACAACTACACGTAGATGGAGATTGAATAGACGACTACATACGTAACATTGTTTATGTTTAACCTCCAAAGTTTCTATGGTAAGTCAATTTTGGCTGGAGCAAACCCTTGAAAATAGGGGAATTCACATTTTAAAACATTTACCTGATTTTACATCTTTAGTTACTGAACATAACTCTGATTTATCATATTTGGTTTTATGAACATAACTAGGATATCATCTTCCCCAATTTCTCTCTTCCCCCTTTTTATTACCCCTCCCCACCTCCCTCCCTCCCCTCCTCCCCAGGTACTTCCATCATAGTAGTGACCCAATGAGCTGTGACAGTGAATTCTGGGACCTCCGGGACAGTGTAGTGCAGTGTGAACTCCTCGTTCTTCGACAGCTCAACTTCCACGTCTCCTTCCAACATCCACACAAGGTCTGTCCTGACCCTTGACCTGTAATCCCTCACTGCTTATCTATAACCCCAGACCCTAACCGCGTGTGTGTGTGTGTGTGTGTGTGTGTAGTACCTCCTCCACTATCTCCTTTCTGTAAAGTCATTAGTGAACCGTCACGCCTGGTCCAGGACGCCTGTCGCAGAGACTAGCTGGGCGTTGCTCAGGGATTGTTACCATGGCACCATGTGTGTGCGCCACGCCCCTCAGCACATTGCCATAGCAACACTGTACCTGGCACTGCACAGCTACGGAGTGGAGCTTCCTGTCAGACAGAGAGAATGGTGGCAGGTAGGATTGTGGGTGGTTGGGTGTGTAAGGGTGGGTGTCTAAATGTACTGATTGTGTGTGTGTCTGTTTAGGTGCTGTGTGAAGATGTAACTAAGAAACACATTGACACCATCATCTCTGACCTGCTCCACCTTTATGACATGGAGGCCAAATGGACCTGAGGAGGAGCAGAGGACCAGGTTGGAAGAAAGGAGGTGGGGGAGAAAGAGGGGAGGACCTGGCTGGAAGAGAGGAGGTGGGGGAGGAAGAGAGGAGAGGAGGGGAGGAACTGGGTGGAAGAGAGGAGGGGAGGTGATTGTGTATATGCTGTTGTTTATCATTTTAATAATAAATGGATTCCTGTGTATATGCTGTTGTTTACCATTTGAATAATAAATGGATTCCTGTGTATATGCTGTTGTTTACCATTTGAATAATAAATGGATTCCTGTGTGTATGTCGGTTAATGTCACTTTTTCCGTCATCGTGTAGCTTACAGGGTTGACATTGTAACTTACAAGAATTGTAAATACCCTGTATCAAAAAAGTTGACACCTTTGCATACGTCCTACCCACAGGACAAGCAACTACTACCAGCTTGTAACCAAAATGACTAATTGACTGTAGCTGAATCCCCCAAGACATAGAGATTTACAAAAATGAAATATTGTGATTACATTGACACATGATCACAATGTCTTACCAGATGCAGACAGATTTTCGTCCAGGTCCTTGGGTCCTGGGTAAATTAGATAGTCCTCTGTTAATAAGGCCGTTGTTAAGGTCAACAGATTTCCTGACCCTAACAGCTGCTTGGCTACCTGATGTCTCCTGTGGACAGTGCCTGTATGTACAAAGACAATGAGGTGGGGGTGGAGGTGGATCTGAATTATTACCAAGTAGGTTTAGCCACACCAGGAATTTGCTATGGGGCATGACAAAAAACACAGTAAGTGGAATTTAGGTAGAACATTAAAATTGACAGTAAATATAAAATGTGCAAACATTTACTGTATGGTAACATAGGTAGATAAACAGTAGGAACACTAACGTACAGTTCCATGGCAAATTATAAAGGCCCTACCCAAATATGACCACACACAAATGTGAAAAAAGTCCTAGTTGTTAATCAACTTGATCTTGTGCTTAAAGAAACATGAATCTACCCTTAAATTGATTGAAAGTAGTTCAAAGACAAAAAAACAACGAAGGCATAATGAATTTATTTGCCAAGATAACATCCTCTTGTAATGCTTGATAAGGTAAGAGAATACAAATGAAGGGTATCAGGCTATTCCTTAGTACTGACACTCCAGACACTCTGCATGTGTACCCCTCTATCCTACTCACCGCGGATTTGTAATAGGTTTTCGGCCAAGGATTCTATGGTCAAGGATGGATTTTTGTGTGGATTCTGAGGTATGTGTTGGATTGTTGTCCTGCTGGAAGTCATGTCTACAAATCAGTTTTAGCCTCCTGGTCGGGGCAGACAGGTTTTGGCTAAACATCTCCTGGTACTTGATTGGGTTCATGTTAAAATGTATCCTAACATGTTTCCCAGGGACATGGACGTACCACCATACAGTACTTAACAGATCCAGCACCAGATCCAGTGCATTCAGAAAGTATTCAGACCCATTCAGGTTTTACATTTTCAATTTATACATATATGTTTTCCTCATCAATCTACACACAATACCTAAAGATGCAGACATATTTGCATTTTGTATTAAAAAAATAAAAATCAGGTCGCCTGGCAACGGAGATGTTTGCTCCGCCCTCTGGAGCTTCTTGCAATCGAAGGCGGTGCCAGCCCTGCAGTCTGTCTGGAAGCCCTTGATGTATCAAAGCTGTAGAATATATTATTACTGTAACTGTACTTCTGTCACTATATTGTATCCACACCTAGCAGCACCTTAACACCAAGTAAAATTATTTTAGTATTTGTAAATGTTTTTTAGTGAATTCATGTTATTGTGATACTGTCTTCCCGCTGTCTCTTTCTCGAACTATCTACTCTCAAGCAAAAATGATTTAGTACTAAAGCCACAAAAACATTTATTTAATACATATGCTATAGGCACTCCAACCAATTACATACGTGCCATATATAAGTTATTACATTACATATAAATACACAAATGCAATAATGATCCCTCTTCTCTCTCTCCATCTCTTCTTCTTTCCCCTATGTCTATCCTCTCTCTTCATCTATGAAAAATAAATTGGTGGCATTCTCCATTAATAAACTACAAGGATGGAAGAGAGGAAAGTGCTAAGAGAAAATGGAGGGCCAGAGAAAGTGGGAGATAAGCAACAGAAGATAAGTGGAAAAGGGGAGGAAGACAGAAATGGGGGAGGAAAGGAATCCACTGGGCCTGACATGCGTAATGCATTCGGCCTGACATACGGAATGCATTTTATACTGCAGCTCTGCCCCACTCACTGCAGATTCAGAAACCCAAATAGTGTCTCTTAAAATTATTCACCCCACCAGACTTTATCACATTTTGTTTGATAAAATGAATCTATAATGGATTTGGAGTTTGCCACTGTTCAACATAAAAACATTGATCATGTTGAAGCAAAAATTAAATCAGGTAAAATATTTGATTGTATAAGTATTCACCCCTTTAGTGAATATTTGGCAGCATTTATATCCATGGGTCTATTTGGTCTGTAAGTTTCTACCAGCTTTGAACAGCTGAACACATCAAGCATTGTTTTGACTGTGTGCCCTAGTCTGAGGTCTTGTAAACTCAGCATCAGGGTTTCTTAAAAGACCTCTTTGTAGTTTGGTCCTTTCATTCTTCCCTGAATTCTAAGCAGTCTCCAAGTCTCTGCAACTGAGAAGCACTCCCATAGCATGATGCAGCCACCACCACACTTTACAGTAGGGATGGTGTTCTCACGATGATGTGCACCAAACATAGCATTGAAGCTAAATACCTTCATTTTAATCTCATCAGACATAGAATCATCTTTCAAATGGTACAGTACTGCATTAATATTCCAGATGACTAAGGTCAGTCTGTCCTGTCTCAGTCCCTAGCTTTACGGTATTATATTATTGTTATTATATATATTTATATATTATATTCTTAGTATTATTGAGGGAGAAAACGATGTTCCACACAACAGGTATTCCGCATGTGGATTCGTAACAGCTGATTAATACAATCACTCCTGTTATAGCCTGTTAGCGGAGACTTGAAGCTACAGCAGTTCCTCTCTAACATTACCAAGGGTTCTGTTTTGTTTTTGTTCTGTATGCTGTACATCATGTCCCCCATCACCATTCCTGTGACAAGTCTAGTTAGGGTATGTCTTGTAGTACCCCATAACTGTCATGTACAGGCTAATTTTCAATAAAATCTTCTATCCCTTGTAGTCATGTACGGTAACTTCCTGCTAGCACCTTCTGAAGCAGTGTCCATTCCTATTATAACACTATGCTACTAGGTGAACAAGAACAGTGCAGTAGGATCAGGATGATTGGAATAGGATCAGGAACTGTGCAATGTTACTGCCAAAGTCTGCTACCATGTTGTTACTATGATAACAGGAAGAGTTCTGTGGGAACCAAAAGTGTGCTATGTTGTTGCTATGGGAACAGGAAGAGTGCTATATGGAAAGAAATGAAAGAGGGGGGTTAAGAATTTCTATTAAAAATGCATTCTGGGATTTGGCCACTAGTTGTGAACGCGGTGCTGTCGAGACAGAATTAGTCTGGTAAATAGTCCACTACGTTATGTATGTGCCTCATATAATCAAAACCACTAGGTAACAGACTGCTGATAATCTCTCCTAAAACAAAAAATAGCTGACATTGGCAAGTGAAGTCCTTCTGTCATTTACTGGTTTCTCTCATATGGTTTACTCTTTCGGTTCAAGCGTGAAAAACAAGCAATGGGGGAACCATTGTTGAATCATTGTGCCAATTAAGTAGTTTTTTTAATACTACGATATATTTTTAAACCATTTGTCAGATGTCCAAATTAAAGTAAAAGTTGGTATAGCAATAACGCTACAAGGTGAGAGGTATGAATGTGAACTGGCGTTGCCGTAGCTCACCTAACTACCACGCGGTGGGAGAAAATTAGAGATACAACCTTGAAGTTTACATAGCTAGCGAGGTTTCTATCGCAGGGCCAATTATATTAGCAAGATTTATATAATATTGTAATTAGTCAGCATACTCCCTTTGAAATAGGTAAAAGAAAAATATCTTAATTTAAAAAGTTGTTACCCTTCAGGTAAATCCCAAGATCCCCAATAAAGCTTAGGCAACCCAACCTGGGTGCTTAGGCAACCCAACCTGGGTGCTTAGGCAACCCAACCTGGGTGCTTAGGCAACCCAACCTGGGTGCTTAGGCAACCCAACCTGGGTGCTTAGGCAACCCAACCTGGGTGCATGCTCCCTAGGCTGGAAATCCCTTATTTGGACATGCTATCTATCACCACAGCTAGCCTACTGCAGCGGTCTACCTCAGTAACCTATTTTGATGAGACTTTAATCACGTGTCTTTGTAATTGCTTTTCTATGGCAATTATCATCAGAGTAGGTGTGTTATCCCTGGATAAATATCCGCTCTGGCCCTCATACCATTATAGGCACTTAATCGTCCAGGATTCAAATTAATCCCATATGCTCTCCCAAAAAAACTATTATCTTGTGTTTACATGGCAAAATATGAGTTAAATAATAACAAAATGCATATCTCTACTCGTCACGGTATTCCTTTCACAGGCGGTTTTATGTATATATATTTTTATGAATCTACATTTTATAGCACCCTAAAGGCACGGGTGATGTCTCTCCCCGTTCCTCCCTCCCTCTCCTCTCCTCTCAATCCGCTGCGTGCCTCTGAGCCTCCAGTGCGCGCGGGGGTCTCAGCTCAACCTTAGAATGTCGCATCATGATCTGCTCCTCGTCGCGGTTCTTTCCCTTTAGGACCTGAAACACCGCGAGCAAAACACCGTAGCCTGATAACCGCACGGGAGAGCTCTACCGAAACCCTCGTTACGGTACCTCTCACCCCCCCTGCCCGCTCTTTAAGCACGTCACCGCGGCATCTTGTTTTTCTGTGCCCCGCTGCAGAGCCAGATCAATCAGACAGACAGAGCGGATCTACAAGGGGATAATCATCACCATGAGCAGTATCTACATCTGGACTGAACGGTAACTGAATTAGCCCCTGGTCTATCTTGCTTACTGGATTCTCCGCTTACACGCGCATTAACCGGATTCTGCCTCCCTCCTCGCGCTGTGTCCTTGAGTTCGGCCTGCACGGTGAGTAGTGTCACACAGTATGCAGAGCAGGTTTGCATGTGCGCGTGTGCACGCTTGTGCACTTGTGTGTACGCTTGTGCACTTGTGTGTGTGCGCGCGTGTTTAGCTTGTTTGTGGCTGAAACAGCGATGGCTGGGATGTCTGATGAAGGAGATCTGTCTGATTCAGTGAGGTATGATTTATAGTAGCCTATAGCGGTCAAACGTGCTCTCTGTGTGTGTGTTCTATTTGCTAGTCTTAAGTCCTTTATACCGTGACACATTTATATTATGTGCGTGTTTGACTTGTGTGTCTGTGTGTTTTGTCCATCTAATCTCGTTGTCTAGTAGGTGGGTGCTTTTGTCATATTGTGCGCGTGTGTACGTATGTATCAGGGATCTGAGTGAGAGAGATATGCCCAGGCCGGTAACCTTGCAGAGACATGGGGAATTGTTGCACAGTTGAGTACATACCAGCTATATGTACCAGCTGTGTGTGCCAATTATATGTATGTATGTACTATAGGGACCAACTGTATGTACCTGCTGTATATACACCAGATGTATGTATAACCTACACTTAGTAGCTATATATACAAGGCTGCATGGTCAAAGTTTATGTACCAGCTGTATGTACCAGCTATATATAGGCTATATGTACCAACTATATGTACCAGCTTTATTTATTAACTATATGGACCAACTGTATGTACCAGCTATATACATTCATCAGTGTATATAGCTGGTATATCCTGGGACCCTTTGCCTCCACCTACTTCATGGTTTCACATGTTGTGTGTTCATGGATGCCCTCCACACCATTGTTGTAAAGCATGGCTATGTGAGTATTTTTAACCGGTTAGCTTGATCGGTCTAGTCATTCCCCTGTGACCTCACTAACACAGTGTTTTAGTAGACCTGCCCCTCACTGGAGGTTTTTCAGTTATTGCACCATTCACTGTAAATTGGTCAGATCGCCTGAAAATGCCTAGTCAGCTGATTCTGCTGGAACCACACATGAATATTCACATCTCACCATATTCTGAGGAACTGACTAAAGTTTTGTTGACGGAAATGACTGAAATATTAGAATATTAGAAGAAACTTCTTGACACCCCAAGTTAAGTGGGAAATGTGTTGCATCGTTGAATTGTATTAACTGACACACATAACGTAACAGTGCCCTTATTGTGTTTTTTCACAACATATATTCAACAGAAATGGTTTTGGGTGCATACATAAGACCTATAATGCAGAATGTGTACAATATTAGTCAACAAATGCCAGACCGGCTGTCATATGGACAAGCTGCACCCTCCCTCCGCTCTATTAGCATCACTGAGCATTTCCTCCCCAACACTATGATGTATGAGGTGTTAGGAGTGGCACACCAAACCCATCATACATTCAATTAATATTAATGTTAGGGAACCTAATGCGATATCACAATACAAGGAGTGTTCCGGGCTATGTCTATCCATGAGACTGGGTCTAGCAAATCCCCCAGCCATTTCCTGGTTGCTAAAGTTCTACACGGGTCAGTCAATTTATGTGTAAGTGAGCAAACATGCACTGAATAGTGTAGGTAGACATTATGGCATCTAAATTGCTATATCTTTAGAATATAAAATAGTATGATGTTTAAAGCTTTTGCAAGCTGGTTGACCAGAGAGACTGAAACGTACTAGCAGTGTAGGTGCAAGCAATTTTATAATAAACAAATTGTTTCTCCCTTCAATATCCATATCTTGTGTAGAGAATCCAATTATCCACAGAATACCCAAGAAAAATCCAATTTAGCTTGCTGGTTTGGGGAGAGTTTATAAATGCAAACTGTTATTACATTAGTTCACCTAGAGAATATATTCTACCTACTGATCCTTAAATTCTTGGTGAAGGTACCAACATGTTTTTAATTGGATCAGATTGGGGCTTTGACTGAACCACTCAAGAATAGTTATTTTTCGCCACTCCACTGTAGATTTGGCTGTATGATTATGTCATTCATTGAACATCCAACCCAGTTTCAACTTTCTTGCACATTGCAACATTCATCTTTTGTTCTATCCTGACAAGTACCGAAATCTCTGATGATGAGAAACAGCCCCATAACAAGATGCTGCCACCACCATACTTCAGAATATGAATGAGAGACTTTGGGTTGATGTGCCAAACGTAAAGCTTTTCATTCAGACAACAAAACATTTTGCTACATTGTTATAGAATCTCTTGAGTGTTTTTTTGTTGCCAATTCTGCCTTTCTTGACTAATAACATCCTTGCAATACTACCATACATAATTTGGGGGTACTTTGGATATTATATCAAGTGCACCATTAAAGCTTGTTGTCAAAGACATCTTTAGATTCTTTGTGGCCTCTCTGATCAGTCTCCTACTTGCTATATCCTCCAGTTTGGAGGGAAGGCCTAATATAGCCAGGTCCATTATGTCAGATTATCAGTTTGTATTATCATCATACAGGTCTGTCTAAATACAGAAGGATGTTTAAAGCCTATTCCGATGCATACCAGGGAGGGAGACCTAGATTCAAACCCGCCAGGTTGACCCTAAAAATGCTTGTCTGAAAATTGGGCTGAATAGCTGGTCTCATCCTGGGAAAACTAAAATAAAAAAGGTGAGAGAAAGAAGGACGTGGAGACAGAAATGTAAAAGCCTCAATAACGTTGATAACATCTCTGGAGGATGGTCGAATGGAGGGGGGATGAAGGACAGAGTCATGCAAAAACTCTCTTCGCTAATGCTAACTATTTTCTCACTATCTTTCGCTATCTTCCCTGCTACCACTCTACCTTTCTCCCTCTTCATCTTTTTCTTCAGGTTTCCCTCTCTCTATTCCTCCATCGCTACTTGGCCTAGCTGTGCCGACTGGTACAGCTGATAGAGGGCCTTACAAAGGAGATAAAAGACCCCCACCTCTGCCTTCCTCTTGTGGGAAAGTAAACAGAAAAGAGGTTTACCTGTTCTTGGGATGTTGCTAACTGGTTTCTGGTTAAGCCCCTGTCCCTGACCTCTAACCTCTAACCCATCTGGTTAGCTGTCTCTGATGAGGTCACTTGTGTCTTAAAGAAAGGAACAAGGAGCTGGTAACTGGAGAGACCAAGAGAGAGAGAGAGATTGGGAGACTAAGGTTCCTGATGAGTGAGTGAATCCTCTCCAGAGAAGGGACACACTACGGAGAGACAAGAGGACCAAACCACCGTGTGTCTGTCAGGATGTCCACCACCGCCACCATGGGGGAGATGGCCAACAGCGCTGTGGAGTTCTACCCAAAAGGCCGTGGCAGAGGAGGAAGCAGAGGTGGAGGGGGTGGTAAAGGGGAGAGTAACCATGCAGCTGGAGGAGAATTTGGGGCCACGTTGGAGGAACTCAGGGAGTTGATGGAGCTCCGGGGAGGAGAAGCCATTCAGAAAATTGATGAGTTGTATGGAGACACAGAAGGACTGGCTTCCCGGCTGCTCACCAACTCTACTGACGGTACAGTACTGACACTGCCAACACTGACAGTACCTAAACCTCAGCAACACTACAGACTATACAGTACTGACCTCCACCTTACTCATCAACACTACTGACAATACAGTACTGACCTTCACATAACTCACCAACACTACTGACAATACAGTACTGACTTCCACAATACTCACCAACAGTACTGACAATACAGTACTGACTGCCACACTACTCACCAACAGGACTGACCCACACACTACTTAACAACACGACTGAACGGTTCTGACCTCCTGTGTGTATGTATGCGAATGTTAGTGTGTGTAAACTGAGTGCATGCCATCAGCAACTAAATGGTTTGTCTCACCATGTCTAAAGAGGATGTCCAGGAAGTAATCCCTTGGAGAATTGTGTTTATGTGTGTGTAGTTTGGTCTGTGGGAGTGATCTAATGCCAGCAGACAGTATCATATTCTCTACACTAAAACATCTTACTGTAATGAAACACTGCAAACACACACACAGTCTAGTGAATTGAGATTACTTTACCGGTGTCCAACAATTTGTTGTTAAGTTTGTTAGTTGTGAAATAAATAGCAATTGGTGTAATCAGAGAAGAAATTGGGTGAATAGTCATTGAGGTACTCAGACAGTAAAATAATATTTAAATATTCATAGAGGTTGTCAGCAAATCTGCTAAATAATTTAGCATCTAAGATGCTAAAATGTTTGAGTCATATTCCGTGTTTTTTAGTTGCATGTTTGAAGTTAACTTACTTATTTTTTTCCCCGAACTTTTAACTACTTTGTCAACAGTTGTCAGAGGTGTATTTTAACAGGGTTTTATGTATTTCTACACCACAGCATCTATAGACAGTTTCAATTAAACACCAGCTATCCCTTAAAAGGCTACATACACAGGAATGCAGCATGACACCATTACAGAGATCTAAGAGAAAGAGGGAGGAGACAGAAAAATAGAGAGAAGAGATGGAGAGGGAGTAGGAAGGAGAGCTAGAACAGCTTGCCGCATTGTCAAGGACATATCAAGGAGAGAGAGACACAGGAAGGAGAGATGGAGGGAGAAAAGAGGGATGCGGAAGAAGTTAGAGAGAAAAGCGAGGATAGAGGAAGGAAGAGAATATGTACACGTCCTCCCCGATTCCTCACTGAATTTGGCCAGATTTTATTCATATCACTGTCTGCACTAATCCAATCAATACAGCTAGCTTAAAGCCAGAGTGTCAGCTAAATAACGTATATGCAGGAAGTGAAGAGCATAGTGGGTCACTTTCTGCAAAAGCAAACAACGTTAAACAATCTCTGCCCTCATTTCACAACATGAAACGAATGCTAACACATAAGCAGATGCTTTGTGACTGGACGAGGGCAAAGTCTTACATCTCGTATACCTCAATATCTGCGAAGCGGCTTTTACTTCTTGCCGTCCACCTTTAAAACTACACCTACACTACATCTTAAACCACTCATCAGTCCTATCCTAAATCAAACATTACAGCTAGCTTAATAAGATAGTCCTCACACATCTGGCTGATGCTCTTGTCCTGGGTGAGCTATGTACAGTAGTGATTGCATTTAGTACATTGTTGGACCCATAGTAGTTTAGAATGTTTTTTTGACTATAGGTAGGACTCAGTGGCCATGTTGGAATAAGGGGGCCAGGTTATAAACCTGGATCTTTAGTAACAGAGAATCTGTTTAAAATTCCATCAGAAAGACAGGCAAGTTGCTGACGGACTGAACCACTGTCTGACTAAAGGACGGGGCTAACCCAAGTGAGGAATTCGTTTTACAAGGAAACGTGCCAGTGTGTGTTTGTTTTGTTATTGTTGTTTGTGTTGTTTATGCTATTTGTGTGTTGCAGGTCTGTCAGGTGACCAGGCAGACCTGGATCGTCGTATTGAGGCGTTTGGGCAGAACTTTATCCCACCGAAAAAACCCAAGACTTTCATCGAGCTGGTCTGGGAGGCTCTACAGGTAGATGCTTCTACAGATGTTGATTGATGTTTTCTTGATGTATTGATTTGTAGATTGATTGATGTATTGATTGATATATTGGTTGATTAATATATTGATTGAATGGTTGATTGATATAATGGTTAATTTCTTGGTTGGATGATTAATAAATTGATAGATATATTGGTTCATTGATGTATTGATGTATTGGTTCATTGACATATTGATTGATTGATATATTGGTTGATTGATCTATTAATTGATTGCCCAATTGATTAATTGGTTCATCGATTGGATGGTTGATTGATATATTGATTGATGTTGGTTGATTGGTTAATTGATTTGTTGGTTGGTTAATTGATTGATGTTGGTTGATTGGTTCATCAATTGGTTGGATGATTGATATATTGATTGATGTTGGTTGATTGGTTCGTTGATTGGTTGGTGATGTCTCCACAGGACATCACTCTAATTATCCTGGAGGTGGCTGCCATCATCTCCCTGGGACTGTCCTTCTATCAACCCCCAGGAGGAGACACAGAAGGTGGGAGAGGTGGAGGGAGGGGCTGGATGATGTCGGGTGGATGACAGTTTGAGAGAGAAGTATAATGACATGTTCCTCTGCAGCGTGTGGTAACGTGTCAGGAGGAGGGGAGGATGAGGGCGAGGCTGAAGCCGGGTGGATTGAGGGAGCGGCCATCTTGCTGTCCGTAGTCTGCGTTGTCCTGGTGACGGCCTTTAATGATTGGTCAAAAGAGAAGCAGTTCCGCGGGCTGCAGAGTAGGATAGAACAGGAGCAGCGCTTCGCTGTCGTACGGAAAGGCATCGTCATCCAAATCCCAGTAGCTGACATGGTGGTGGGAGACATGGCTCAGGTGAAATACGGTAAGTACCCAACGGTAAGAAACGGGATTGGAGGCCTATGTGTTGTATGGTCCGGCTTTAGGGTGACTAGTATAACCACAGGCCTTAGCGGCACAGCCATAGCAATACATGATCTTTACAGCCAACTAAAAGTGGTTGCTAAGACAGCTAATCTCATCCGGTGGCTTTCAGGATAGCCATCTAAAATCAGCCAGCATGTTATTTTGCGTGTAATTAATGGCAGAATACTCGGGTACAATGGAGGTCAAAATATTGATATGGGCATCGGCCGATGCGGGTGTTATGTACACTAATATAACAGAATATTGATATGGGCATCGGCCGATGCGGGTGTTATGTACACTAATATAACAGAACATTGATATGGGCATCGGCCGATGCGGGTGTTATGTACACTAATATAACAGAACATTGATATGGGCATCGGCCGATGCGGGTGTTATGTACACTAATATAACAGAATATTGATATGGGCATCGGCCGATGCGGGTGTTATGTACACTAATATAACAGAATATTGATATGGGCATCGGCCGATGCGGGTGTTATGTACACTAATATAACAGAATATTGATATGGGCATCGGCCGATGCGGGTGTTATGTACACT
>JACXGK010009683.1:0-19437 GCA_016801125.1 Novumbra hubbsi
TCACAGGTGCTGCTTGTTACCACAGTACTTAAGCCCTTGTGTTTCTCGTCTCCGTGTCCGTGATTGTTTCTTGTGATCTGTGTGCAGCTACACGCTGTGTTTGATTATCCGTACCTACAGTACGTTGGTATACTTATTTGAAGCGTTACATACGCCAGTTCGTTAGTAGTGAACGGAATAAACCGACTACTTGAACCTAGCTCCCTGCACTTTGGTCTGCTTTCTTCCACAACCATCACACTTTTTCACCATCTTCCAAGATCGGTCATTTAAAGCCAGAGATTTTAAAATGTTTGGGCTTTTTAAAATGGACAATCCACCATGACAGTCTTGATGGGTTCTCAAGTGACCTCCCTGACATCATTTTATTGAGCCAAGTAAATTAATGTAAAGTTTTCCATCTTAAGATAAGCATTTTAAGTTAGTCTGTAAATGTATTTTGATAGACATTGTCTGTTTTGAGTATGCCTTTTGCTGTCTAATGGCTGTTATAATGCTAGTTGCATCCTAGTGCTTTTTCCCCAAAATTCTCTATATTGATTTTTAACATAGTAAAAGTACTGTAAACATTTAAACAGTTGAGACACAAGCATAACCAGAAATACCAAAAATACAGAAAAATACAAATGTTTCAACATAAAATAAGAAAATAAAAAGAGGGAAAAATATAATAAAACAGAAAATACACACACAATTTCTTGCAAGACTCTACTAGTTTTCACACACCTACTCCATCGGTTGACGCAAATTTGTGTAAAAATCATTGCGATTTTTAAATTTCTATTCATATCTCCAGATTGCTTAAAGATGTAAGCCTACGTTTTTTCCGCGTTGTAGAGGACGGTTTTCCAAAATGAATGATGTGTTGTATGTGTATTTCCGTGAAGGAGAAGCCTTCCAAATCTCGACCACAAAAACACTAAAAAACTATAAATAAATAAAAATCACTTGTTACATTTCTACTCAGAATAATTTGAGCTTCTTAATAAAAGCAACAAAATGTCAACATACGTTTTTTGTATTCTCTTCACACATTGTTAGTAATAAACTCATTAAGTCTTTTCAAACAATGTTAACTATTCATCCTACTTCAAGTTATGGGTTTTCAGAGGCCAAAATGTAATGACTTCATTCTAAAACAAAGGATGACCTCCTGAGATGTCAAAAGGTCAAGATTTTGCTAGGCGGATTTTGCGGTCCCAAATGATCTATAGACCTTTAAGTTTAAGCGTCATTCCTTCAACTCCACCATGCTCAAGGAATTAAAAGAATGGATTCCAGACTTGCCATAATTTGCCTCTCAGGTTATTCTTTCCATAGATATGTTTATAGCCATTTATTTCAACCAATTACCTACACTGGGAGCTTTAATATTTTTCCATTGTAGGGCAAACAGACGTTTTGCTTGTAACAGGCTCATGTCTTCTTCTTAGTGAAATGTCAAGAGGATATAAGTGTAATATGAATTATTTTGCAGATAATGTGAAACTGTACCACTATATTTGGGAATGTGAACATATAATGACATTCTGGAAAGAGGTTATTGATATGATAAATAAAATGTTGAATACCAAAGTGCCTTTAAATTTGTTACATTTCACAAGTGTCAGGAACATTATCATTGTAGTTGTGTAATGAAGCTGGCGTAACATACGTTTGCATCAACCATTTATATTGTAGTAACTTCAGTTTATAATTTACTGTTTGGGTTTGAGCCTCCTTACATGCCTTCATCCAATCATTCACATGTATATCCTCAGTCCTTACTCCAGTTCTTACTCCAAGCTTCTAGTGATGATGTGAGGATTCTTGTGATCCTGAGATTATAAGTGATGAAGTTAAGCCTCTGTTATTACAATCTTTTATAATTTCCCTCACTAGAATAGCTAAAGGGGGTATCATTAATGAGTTCTGTTGAGCGGTAAGAGATGAAATGTCTTATTTGTAAGTATTTAAATATTTTTTTTCTAGGGATATCAAAAGAATTAGCTATTTCCTCAAAGGACATGAGCTGATTGGAGGAGTATACATTTGCAACTGTCCTTACCCCTTTTTCTGTCCAAACCCTAAACCCTGCATCAAGCCGCCCTGGTTTAGAGTTGCTAAAACAAGACAAATTATTAGGAGTTCCTAAGTACCTCTTAGCTTCATACCAAGCATTTATCATATTCAGTACTATTGGGTCTACTGTGTTTTTCCTAAGGTTTTTCAGTTCAGATGAGTAAAGATATAAGCTTAAGGACAGGTCAGAAGAGACTGTAGATGATTCCATGTCAACCCAAAATGGGTTACTTTGAGAAATCCATCCTTGTGCTTAATGAATTGTCAACAGATGGCTACTAATTTCAGGGTGCTCCTAAAAGTTGTTGTATATCCTATGTATTTTTACTGTTGTGCATCCAAAAAAGTTTTATATGGCCTATGCATTTTTACAGTGTTGTCCTGAGGGTGTGAGCGGATTTAGATAAACATGTAAAAGCTACTATAATATTATCTGATGAATAATTGCAGAGTTTGTCCACAAGAGTTACATATGTAGTACAATTGTTGCCCCTGCAGTTCAATTAACTTTTGATAATATTATTTTTTGTTAGACATGATCACATTATTCTGCCACTAGATGTCAATGTAAGCTTAAGATAGATTATATTTATAAGGACAACATTACAAACAATATAATTTAACGACCAGTCTTTCATGGAACAGGAAACCATTTCAAATCAACAAAGCATACCACACATTTATGACAGTAAGTGTCCTTTTTATTGAAATACCATGACAAAATATACAAGCAATATCTGCATGTACACCATGTTAGAAGATAATGTTTAAAGTGCTGAGAACATTGCTGTGGTGTTCCCATGTCCTACAGCAGACACCTGTAAATACATTATAATGTTGTTGTTAATGTATATATAGTTTGCTTATCTTTCATATTTCTAAAATATTAAGAAATTGTACAAATCCACATAAGTACGCAGAGAGTGTATTTTAAAAAATACCTTGTTTTTTTATTTATCCACCTAAACATGAATCATGTTTTTACAAGTAGTTGGGGTTGTCTCAGTTGGAGTCTGTGGATGAGAACATATAGCCATCACAAATGCAAATCAGTGAAACCCTTTGGAAAACACTTTTACAAATCCCACATTGAAAATACAGTCATAACCTATACATATTACTTTTATAAGAAGTAATTGAAACATATGTATCAGATTGTTCTGTACCTGAGTTTCCAAATTAGGTTTCAGTGCTTGAGCTCTCACCAGAAAACGCTAAAAGTTGAATATTATATTACGTTAAGGAAATTCCTTTGACAGAGCTCATAAGAAAATGCAGAAATTAACTATGAGATGCATGTATTGTGCAGCCTGTGACCATTTGTGTACCTTGTATCTTCTTATGGCATCTGCCTGTTGAGGATACTGTGGCTGCTGCGGCTGTGCAATGGGATTTCCACCAGCACCTTGAACTCCCTATCCGGAAGAAATTAAGTTATACAAAATTATACATATATTATATATTGTACCATATTGAATGATCAAAATGTTAATTACATTTTGTTACATATGTCTATAAATGTCTATTTATTTCCAATATACATAAATGCACTGTGAAAAGTATGAACTAGGGTTGACTATACTATACCGTGATTGGCTGTTGTGGTGGATTCATTCCTGCCATTTGAGGTGCAGCCATATTGTAAGGCAGCTGTTTATGAAAACCATAATTTTAATTACTTCAATCTCTTAGTTAATGATCCAAAGTTCCATTAACTATTTTTAACAATTGTTTCTTTGCAGGTAACATTATAGAAACATTAAAAGACAAGCAAAAATATGTAATGTAAGCCATATCAATACAATTTGTAACCGAGAACCAAACCCTTCTAACTAAAGGCCAAACAATGTAGTATGCAGATTAAGAACTGTATTGAAATGAAATAATAACATAAAGAACGATAAAGTTATTATTTTTGTTTTTGTCCTACCACATTAGCTTGTGGGCCAGGATACTGGTACTGTCCTGGCAACATCGGTAGCGGTTGTGGTTGCCCCACCCCACTATTGGGAACCCTGATGGAACTGACGGGAACAGCTTGGGGCTGCATGACATATGTTGGGACACCTGAAATCATCTATATAAGTAAAGAGAGAAGGTTGTGCCAAATTGTTCATGTTCATGGTTAGTTCAAAAAGTGAATAGCTACTGTAAAATACATTGAAATAAAATGATATGGTCATGGACTGACCTGGCCAAACTGAGGCTGTCCAATAAACCCTGCACCACCAGGATTCAGGCCACCCCCCATCATCAATCCAGGGTTCAGGCCACCTCCCATCATCAATCCAGGGTTCAGGCCACCGCCCATCATCAATCCAGGGTACATGCCACCCCCCATCATCAATCCAGGGTTCAGGCCACCCCCCATTATCAATCCAGGGTTTACACCCCCACCCATTATTAATCCAGGGTTCACACCACCTCCCATTATCAATCCAGGGTTTATCAATCCTCCATTTATGCCTTGTATAAGTCTCAGCTTCTGGAAAATCACAAGGGCCGATATGATTTATTATTTGACATTGAATTCTATCAACAATATATGACAGTGTTTTTGAAGGCATGAGAGAGCGGATATTTCTAACATGTTTGCTAGAAGTAATTATTACTGTAAATATATATGCAATCTCATTTAATCAGGAAAGCAAGTGCTCACTTTGGGAGAAAAAAAAAAGGATGATTATTATCAAGACAATTTAGTTAATGCTTTTTGGAAAATGGCCTGTGTCTTACCTTGCCGGCATTGATCTAAAAAAAGAAAAGAAACATTAAACATTTAGAAGTGAAACATTGGTAGTGTTCATTTTTGTTTGATGCTCAGTTACACTCACCTTGAAGAAGGTTGCCATGAAGGCAACAAAAATAAGAAGCTTCATTTTGCTATCTACAATATTGACAGACAGACCACAAACATGATTAGCACTGCTCAGTATGGCATTGTAAACTAGACAAGTTATCTTGATCACTTTGAAAATTATGGAATTATCTAAAATGTTATAAGGGCAAAAATACAGACCTTAATGCAGTGATAATATCTTTAGCTTTAGAAGGTGTTCTCCTAGCAAAATTCGTCTTTGCACTATGAGTTTTGAACATAGCCTTTTATGGATTTTAGAGAATTTAACTGAACCAATTAGAAAAGAGCCCTGAAATAACACATATTCATGCTACTTACCTGCCATAATTACAGCATTGACCAAATTTAAACAAAGCGAAAAGCATTATGGTTTTAATATTTAATGCCTGTTCCACAAAATAAGACCATTTGCCATTGTTAAAAAATGTACCTTGTGACCGCAGTTGAACCATGCCAGTCACAAACAGATTGAGCAACCAGGTTGTAATCACAGAGGCCAGTGACCTCAGCAGGTTTTGAAATCCATACTGTTAAATGCTTAATAACCCATTATGCACCTTCTGCTTCTCCATGTATTTAAAACATGAATATGGTCAAAATTATCACATTTAGAAAATAATGTATACCTTATTTTCCACAGAAGTAGAGTAAACTACTAATAGTTAATACGAATTGCTTTCTAGTAGATTTTTGACAGAAATCATTACATAATAAATTAATTAGCTCCCTATTTTTTATACACATTGCCTTTACATTACATACAAATCATTGGGTGCTTAAAGTTGTCGTGTTCTAAACATACACATCAGCAAGTTTGTGTAAAATACATTTTGGGTCATATACTAACTCCCTATGTGAAACCAAGCAAACCACCATGCACATTTTCACAAGGATACATGTGTTGCTATGTGACTTGCGGTTGTGGTTAGATGGGAATGGTGTCATGCTGCTATTACATTGTCTGGGATTGGTGTAGCCGTCTAGAGTAATACAGGAAAATAACACCTTGGTAAGTCTAGGGCTGTATAGTGATTATAGACTGTCATGTGGAGTGTGATGATTGAAACAACATGTTTCTGCTTAGTTTTATTATGTGCTACATATGTGTCGAAATATTGTATTATAGCTTTGTTTAATTAAACATCTTTACACAGCACAGTCCCACCAAAGAAAACCACTTTGTTGTGTTTTTTTGAAAATATTGGCGAAAACTGAAAACAACTTAGTGTCATTATGGTGGGTTTGTGGTCCGTGTTTTTTTCCTTCTTATTAGGAAGTGGAGAAACAGGAAATGTCAAATGTTTTGTGTTTGAGTAAACTTTTTGCAAACAATATTGGGTGTTGAATACAATAAAAAACAAATGAACAAACATAATCACATTTTCTTTTGTTTCTTATTTAATTCTAATCAGAAAATGGGAAATCTGGAAATGGTTAATTTAAGAGGATGGGTTTTAGAAAATTCATAAGATATAGCATGTTTTTGTTTATGGTCCAAAATTGGATATAAATGTATATGTGTTAAAATATCTGTGTGTTTTCAGCAAACCAAGTTAAGTTGACTTGCAATAACATCGACTGGCATAATGGTACTGCTTGTGCTCATATATTAAGGCTACTGAATTGCACCATCTGGTTGTTGACAATTGTCAGTAGGGTAACCGTAACATAGGTAACAGGACCTCTTTAAGGTTCTCATGTGAATCTGAATGAATACATTTTAAAACAAAATAGCCAGCTACGCTGTGTTGAATGCCTCTTGAAAAATAGGATTTAACTGAAAAAAAAGCAATGTGCTTTCAACAGGCATGATATGGCTCATATTTGTTTTTAACTGTTGTCAATATATACAGTTGTGCTCAAAAGTCTGCATACCCTGGCAAAAATTTAGAAAATGTTGCATTGATTTTGAAAATATGACTGATCATGAAAAAAACTGTCTTTTATTTAAGGATAGTGTTCATATGAAGCCATGTAATATCACATAGTTGTTTGGCTCTTTTTTAAATCATAATGATAACAGAAATCCCCCAAATGGCCCTAATAAAAGTTTACTACATACCCTTGAATGTTTGGTCTTGTTACAGGCACACAATGTGACATACACAGCTTAAAATGTCAATTAAAGGTTAATATCCCACACCTGCAACTTTATACTATATATAAAATACTGATATTTCAAGTATCAGTCTGTGTATGCACTGAGCAAGCTAGATACTGAGCCATGGGGAGCAGAAAAGAACTGTCAAAAGACCTGCGTAACAAGGTAATGGAACTTTATAAAGATGGGAAAGGATTTAAAAAGATATACTAATGCCTTAAAAATGCCAGTCAGTACTGTTCAATCACTTATTAAGAAGTGGAAATTTCAGGGATCTCTTGATACCAAGCCAAGGTTAGGTAGACCAAGAAAGATTTCAGCCACAACTGCCAGAAGAAGTTTTGAGGATACAAAGAAAATCAGGAGAAATACAGGCTGCTCTGTAGTGTGACAGTGTGGTTGTTTCAAGAAGCACAATACGACAATACTTGAACAAATATGAGCTGCATGGTCGAGTTGCCAGAAAGAAGCCTTTACGGCACCAATGCCACAAAAAAAGCCTGGTTACAATATGCCAGACAACACCTTGACACGTCTCACAGCGTCTGGCACACTGTAATTTGGAGTGACGAGACCAAAATAGTGCTTTATGGTCACAACCATAGGGCTATGTTTGGAGAGGGGCCAATAGTAAAAACAATACCATCCCCACTGTGACGCATGGTGGTGGCTCACTGATGTTTTGGGGGTGTGTGAGCACTAAAGGCATGGGGAATCTTGTGAAAATTGATAGCAAGATGAATGCAACATGTTATTAGAAGATTATAGCAGACAATTTGCATTCTTCTTCACAAAAGCTGCGCATGGGACACTCCTGAACTTTCCTTCAAGACAATGACCCTAAACTGAAGGCCAAGTGGACCCTCCAGTGGTAACAGCAGAAACAAATGAAGGTTCTGAAGTGAACCTTCAACACAGTCTCCTGACCTTAATATCATCGAGCCACTCTGGGGAGATCACAAACGTGCAGTTCATGCAAGACTGACCTGGAGGCATTTTGCCAAGATGAATGGGCAGCTAAGCCACCTGCAAGAATTTGGGGCCTCATAGACAACTATTACAAAATACTGCATGCTGTCATTGATGCTAAAGGGGGCAATACTATTAAGAACGAAGGGTATGCAGGCTTTTGAATAGGGGACATTTCATTTTTTTCTTCGTTGACATATTTTGTTTTATGACTGTGCCATTCTGTTATGACCTACAGTTGAATATGAATCGCATAAGAAATAAAAGAAACGTGTTTTGCCTGCTCACGTTTCATATAATAATGGTACATATATTATAAATTTTCTAGGGGTGTGCAAACTGTGTTCTAACTGTATTACTATCTGTACCAAAACCTTGTACCTGAAAGGTTAGCACCTGTGGTCTTGGAGAGCTAACATGACAGAGCATATAAAAGTTTGGTCAATCCACCCACTGAGCTAATTATTATTTATTAATTTCAACCCACCTGGTCCTCCTGGTTTGTCTATTTAAATCAGTGCATATCCTGCCAACGATCAGGTTGGAGGATAGGTTTGGCTAAGGGATAAGTGCTAATGTAACTAGCTGCTTGTCCTTATCCCTGGTGCCACCTAATGTCATCTTTAGAGTTAAGGGAGACTAGATCCCATTTGATTCTTACACCTTCAAGGAAAATATGTAAATTAGAGAGTCAGCCGGTATCACAGCTAAAGTATTTAAGTATTTTCTCTCTATGGTTTATAGTTTCATGGTTTACCATGTGACAACAACAAGATGTTTGACTAGACTTGTTTGATGTACAAGAGTTGATTTTTACATCTTCTACTGTAGGAACGTGTGTAATATCGCGGTCTAAAGTAAATGCATACAGTGCACTAGGAAAGTATTTTGACAGTATTTAGACTTTTTCAACATGTTGTTGTGTAATAGACATAACACATCATTCATTAAATATAAATATGTTTGCCATACATTTACACACATCATCATAATAATAAAGTAATAAATAAATAAATAAAATAAATAAAAAATAAAATAAATAATAACAAATTAAAAACACATATATTGTGTATTCAGCTCCATTGCAGTGACACCCCAAATTGAGATAAATCTTTAACCGTCCCTTGCAATGTTTCTATAATTTGATTAGAGTACTACTGTAACAAATTACATTTGTGGGACAAGATTTAGAACGTGTGCCAAGTCATGCTGTACATCTGGGGAACATAATATTAAAATTGCTCAAACACCACCAACTGTCTTTATAGAGCTGGCAGTCTGGACAAACTGAGTAATTTGGGGGCCATGTGCAAAATGTTACCACTTGTTTTGTGTCTAAAACCAGACCTGGGTCAAGGAGGTGACCAAGAACCTAATGGTCACAGAGTTTCTCAGATGAGATAGGAAACCCTCCCAGATCTAATATTGTTTGCAGAAACATAGAGAACACAATGTATCTTTTTAATGCAATATGCACTTATGTAGCTAGTAGTTTGCATGAACAATAGGCTAAGTAATATACATTATTCAGAAGATACTGCAATTTGTAAACATATTTACAGTGCGGTAACCATTATTAATAAGTTAGGTTGGATAAGGACATATCATTCTGACTGTTTATGGCAGTGTTGCTAGATGAAGGTTTTCCATCAAATATGGTTATTTTTAATGAGTGTGCAGGCAAAAATTGTCTTGGGCAGGTTGATTTACAAATATGTTTGTCTAGCAAAAAAGGATTTGAGCTTTGGTTGGTTATTAGCTGGCTCCAGTCAAATGTTTGCTAGTTTCGGTTAACACTTTGCTTGCTTGCTCAGCTAGGTCCTGTTTGTGTTAAAATGTCTCATTCTTTTAATAGATTTTACTACACTAGTGTTTCACAAACAGGTACAACATTACTGATGTTTAAGCCCTTGAGGAAAACCTCTGATGTAAAAACTCCTTGACAAAATTACAAAAAACTCCTTGACCGACTGATTGATTCAGGTGACTGTTTCTTTTTTAAATATGATTTGCCTGTTTCCACTTTCAATAGGAATACATATAATTTCTTCCTTCATCATGTCTATGTGTCCAGAGGTTGTCTTACAAATGATCTTTATACACTTATACACTTTGCTTTCACATAATCTGGTACTCTAACACCAAATCATTAGTTCATACTCTTTTGTCCCACGGAGTAATCATTGAGCTGGAATAAAGAATGTATAACTGATACCTCGTTATTATGAACTTTTCAGTGGCCCCTTAAGTGATGAAAAATCAATTGTAATATAAAAAAAATTAATGTCACTAGTACATAAATTACATGTACTTCCTTTAATACAAATAAAAAGGAACAATATTGCCAAGATTGTCTTTAGACAATCATCTTTTAATAATGACATGTGATGTACTCATTCCAAAACTCCTACGAAAGCACTCTTCCATGTGACCCACTCACTGTTTGATGCAGTATACATATTTATACATTAATGTCTTGAATGGGAAATAACAATAACAGTAGGGGATGATGAATAAATTATTTGAGTACAGTCTCAGAACATAAAGGTAAAAAGAATATAAAATTAAGAAACAAAGATGGCCAGTATTTACAGTTATAATTTTATTTTAAGACATCCATCGTCATTACAATTTCCAGCAAAATAGGAAGGCCTTAAAAAACGAATATTAACTCTCTCTTTGTCTAAGGAGAAATTTGACTTTTCATACTGTATAGGTTCATTATGAGATACAAGATAGATTTTGAAAAACACAGAAAAATAGCAACGAATAAATTGTAGAGATAAGCCTGGGTATTGAACCCTCCGGCTTCTTGAGGTAATATCTGTAGTTAGACCATACACAGACAGCTGAAACTGCAGCACAATGATTCAAATTTGTGTTGAAAAAGCTGGTAACCTTTCCATAAGTTTCCAGCTGTCCAAAATTCCTGTTTTCAGAAAGACATGGGAACTTTGGGAAAGTAACCAGAATAGTAAAGGGAGAGTGTTGTGCAGATATCAGATGCTGAGCTTCACTTTAGAATTACAAGTGAGTCTGTGCCAGATGATTCTTCCACCTCTCCAACAGTCACCTTCGAAAATGGAAACATAATAAAAGAGTTGTAGATACTTGGTTTCGACACATGACTCAAATGTATTATGTTTGACCCCAAATGTTGTATTGACCCCAAATGTGTTTCAGGGTTGCATGTTTAATGAGATACAGTAAGTAATTAGTAGATAATGGACAGGTAATTCATTTCTGAATCAGAACCAACCATACAGCCAGGAGTGTGAGGCACATTCATGTGCAAAGCAAATTACCCTTATAGATATGCTGTGTGCCATGCAGAAATAAACAAGGTCTAATTTTTCAAGTCATTGTTATGACTCAATAGCGTAAAAATACCCTACCTCTCTGGGCTGAGATTACACAGATTTAAAATAACAACTGCCATAGTACACACGTAGTATGGAAGAGGAATAGCTGTAAGACAATACCAGAGGAGGATCTGTTCCTGTTGATGTCAGATTTTCACGAAAAGTGACTGAATGCTGTGAAAAATAGTTAAAGTTAGTGTAATTGGAAACTGTAAGCTACATTAGTTATATCAAGGTTAAAGTACACAGCATTGTGACTGATGCAGTCTTTTTTGAACCACAGTATTAAGCATATAAATCAGTGCATGGATATAAACAAAAATGTCTGTGCAAATGGTTATTTTGATTTATTTCTATACTACAAGATGTCGGTTGGTAAGCCTTTTTCCTCATGGACCTTGCTTCCCCAAAATTCAGAGTTAATCATGAATTCCATTTTTAGAGTGACCCCATTGCATGTAAAATGGTTACAGTAAGGCTAGGTTTAGGTAAGCGTCATGGTTTAGCTTTGGCTTAAATTTAGGGACAAGCCCTAACCCTGCTAAAATGTCACCTCAGAACACAGAGCTTGTTCCAAATGTGAGGTCAATGTTCACTATTGAAGCCAAAATCAACTTACATTTGTAGAGGTGCATCCAGAACAAGATTCATGACAAAAAAACACAATTAGCGTAGAGGAACAGTGTTTTGCTTGCATTTGAACAAGTACACCGATCATGTCACCTTGACTCTTGCTTTCCCTGCCTGCCCTGCAGCCGCTGGCTGCTGCGGGTTGTTTCCTCCACCCACAGGAAGAATCTTATAGGAAAGTTAAGAAATCCAGAATCACTATTTTAGGTCATAAACATCACAGAAAAAAAAGCACTGTTTAATAATGTTTAATGATGTACAGTACCTGCATTAACATAGGTGCCCCAGGGCCTCCAACACCATTTGCTTGTGGCATTACAGCAAATAATTGCACAGCCTACAAGATATGTTTTTACAGTCAGTATATATCTAATAAAATAGTATTTATTATTCCGATACCTATATTTGTCACATTATCTCTAGGCTTAAACTAAGTGTTAGGGGGTAAAGCCAGGTAAGACAGTAGACAAACCCCATTGGGCAGTTGAGAAAGAAGTCCCGGTTGTAGGGGTATGCCATTGGCTGGTCCTGCCTGTCCTCCCTGCTGAAGAGCACCAATAGGCACAAGCTGGGGTCCACCAACCTGACCACCAACTGGTACCAACTGTTGTGCCATTAGGGATAGCTCAGGTCAGCAATGAGCGCAGCATTGTTAAAGTTCAAAACAGATGGATTGGTTTGTCTGCAATCCACTGAAATTACCTGATGGTGCAATAATATCCACTTCACAGTATGTTTAATTCATACATTAAAAAAAAAAAAACATGCTGAAACCCTTTCTAACCACCCAGTTGTACACCAAACGTACCTGTGCTAAAAAGGGTTGCCCATTTAGGACAAGCCCATTCATAACAACTTGGTTTGTAGCCACGCCAGCCATGCCAGCCATGCCAGCCATGCCTCCGTTCATCCCTCCTCCCTTGTCAGCAGCAGCCTTGGAAGAGCAATGCAAATGATCCTTTTACTTAAATGCACATATCTTAACTTTCACCGAGTTAACGTGTACACTATTTATTGATTACATGTGTTTTTAAACTGGGTGGTAACAATCTTAAATACAAATTGGCTTCAAATCTGTTCATCAAGAACTAACTTGTTAAGAAAGGATAAATATTTTATAGTTCTAATTGCATTGGTAACCAGTGTATAATAGCAGTAAGGTTCCTTGGTATGTAACCAATAAAACACAGCCAAATAGAGCTTCCAGTCATTCTACATTGTATTAACAGTTCGTAGTTGTTGTATATTGGCCATACAACGGACTCCCTAATGCCTATTGTAAAAAAAAGAAAGATGATATATATATATATATATATATATACACACTAGCAGTAAATATTGTTGAAAAACCACAATACCTCACCACTAGCTGACTGCCTTCCAGCCTCCACCTTAAAATGAAACCAGGAAACATATTTGTTTTCTCTCTCTTTTTTTTTTAAATCTTCAACTGGGAACTTGGCTCTAAGAAGTGTCCTATAACCCTAAAGCTGAAAGACCCACCTGGAAAAACTGACAGACAAAGCTAAACAAACACTGTCGATTTCGCAGTCACAGATTAAGCCTAGTCTAGGACTAAAACAACGGTTTAATAGAGTTTTCTGAAAAATATTTCATTTTCTTAGACTAGGCTTAATACGTTTCATCGAAACCGTCCCAGAAAGTGTTACCAAAGTTTTCTTCGTGTTTAGATGTATGGTCTGGACACGGTAGTATAGAATACAAATTTAAATGTAGCATACCAGGAGAGCCATTGTAGGAAATATGATCCACAGCATGCAAAACATTTTTCTCTAGGAAGGAAGAAAACCAGGAAACGTGCAATAATTTAAAACCTGTAGCCAACAGAAAAAACAACTCAGTGTCCTCAAATGTTGTTGAATAGCATGTAGGCTGCTCCGTGGAAGTGTTCTGTCATACCTTTGAGGATGATGGCAGGTTTTAAGGCACTGCTGAAGATGATACGTTTTTCCTAGCTTCAGTTTTATGAGGAGACTATTACTCCATACTTACTGGTAACAGTCCAATCAGAATCCGGCTTTTAATGTTGATCTCAACATTTAGTCATACTTACCACCTTGACAAACCACAGAACTCTGGGTTTACTAACCAACAGAGAGCCTTATTCAAAATGCCTGCATCACCTAAACCAGTAATGTGAACCATATAATCATACACAAAATTACAATAAAAAGTCTTCATTATAAGCCATTGTTGGATGAGTCAACTGTTTGTCTGTCATTATTTTCATCAAAACCAGAAGAAACAAAACGTCATCTCTTATGTGACAGTGGCATTACCAACCACATAATGACAGTCAGTTTCCAATGATGTCATTGTACAGCCAATTCTAAGAATATAAATATGGTCTGAATGCATTTTAATGTAATAAGAATAACACAAAAAACGAATATTCTTAAGTATTCTCGCTATGAAATGTAAAACTGTGTATTAAAACCATTAACATGGTGCAACCAACTTCAGATCAGGTGTTTAAATGTAATGCTTGGTATCTGAGGAAGGCAATGAGATGCCACCATAACGGGACATGCATCTATGAAAACGAAAACAAATACAATCACAAGGCTCTACAGTTGTGCAACAGCCAGGAGCCTTACCTATCGTATAACAAAATGCCTAGCTTCCTCTCTCTCACTTCACTGTGACAAGAGCAACATGGTGCCCAAGGTTCAGTTATCCCTTTCGAGGCGAAGCGTTGTAGTTGTATTCAACCTCCTGAATGACTACTCATCTGTTACTACAGGGCAAACCGATACCCACACTTAAACACCCCTGAAGATGCATCAATACATGAGAATGAGATCATCTTTGATCTCACGAATGTTAGTGAAATGTTGGTTCAATACAACTTCATCCCTTGCATTTGTTTGGTTAAAAACCAATACTGAATACCCCAATCTGTCCATATGGACAGTGAAGACATCACTGCATTTTCCAACTACCATGCTGTGATCATCAAGACGTTTGTGGAAAAAAGCCATCACACCCTAGCTCAGAATGTCAGAAATGCAACGTTAGTGCATTCTTTTAAACCTTACCAAAAAAAGTTTTTATACTATGGCTTTCACTAATATTTTATACGTGTGATTTTATGATATTTTGCATATTATTTTTCCTATTATTCTTAAATATTATTTTAATGTATTTAATCCTACTTTTAATGTATTTAATAAAATTGTTTATGCATTTCCATTTGTATTGTGTGTAAAGCACTTTGTGTATTATTATTACATTGATTATTCTTAAATCAATCAAATGTATTTAAAAATGCCTTAATACATCAGCAGATCTCACAAAGTGATTTACAAAACAACCGAGATTTCGGAAGAAACCTAGAGAGAAACCAGGCTCGTAGGGGTGACGAGTCCTTTTTGGAATTTGCCATGTGAACATTTTTATAGTATGAGTTGTAATAATTAATTAATACATCTTGGCAGAGTTTCTAAAAATACCTAATACTGGTCCAGGGGAGGGCGGGGGGGGGGGGGGGGGGGGGGGGGGGGGGGGGGGGGTGTAGTGTTCTTCTAGTTTTGAGTCTAGTTGACAATTTGTGGGTATGGAGCTATACAGGATGAAAAAATATATTTTTTTATAATACCATTGATATTAGGTCAGGGAAGTTCTGTGGATTCTCAGAAAGTGCAATTTTGAGCACTGTACCCATTTCTGTTTTCTAATGGTGAAGATCTTCTCATTAAATATATTAATGTATTAATTAATGCTGAATGTAAAGACCCACTTCACGTGTTGAGCATTGCTTTTTCTTTAACCTTGCAATTGTATCAAAATCTATTCCAGGTAGCTATGATTAGCTAGCATTAGCTAGCACAAACATGAGCTAGTTTTATCAGACGGAGTTAGTTATATTTACTGTTAAAATCTCAGAAATACACATATCACTTTGAATGCACACACTGATTTAGACCCATGTTGACATACATTATATGATCAATAGCCGAGTAGTTTTACAGAAGCCACACATCTACATGCGCAATATCAGGTGTCAAGTGGAGTGGTGTAAAGTAACCACTGGACTCTGGAGTAGTGGAACCGTGTTCTCTAGAGGGATGAGTCATGCTCACTATCTGGCAGTCTGATGAATTAATCTGGGTGTTGTGGAGGCCAAGAGAATGCTACATACTGGAATGCACAGTGCCTACTGTAAAGTTTGGTGGAAGTTAAATAAAAGTCTGTGGCTGTTATTCCATAAGAACCCTGTTACATATTCACCTCCTTGATGGTAACTAGTGAGCTCGCTGGAGGTGGGGGGGAGCAACAGCCAGTGTCAAAACCCTCTAGGAGGGTGACTTAAGTAATAAGGAAACAGACCACAAGTTCTGGGTTTACCTTCTCTCACTGGGAATGGCTTCCGTTATTATTAAATAAGAAAGTAATGCATATAATTAACATACATACATAAATACCAACACAGAATACCACTAACAGGGGGTATAGGAGCTCCTTACCTGCCTAGCAATCTCGAACTTACCGCACCTCTAACCTACCTGCTACATGAAACTGTAAGGGGCACCCGCTCAAATATAACCTGATGTATATAACAGTGGTTATCTACAGGGGTATCTTACCTGACCCTTCTCCTAAGGGTTACACAAACAGGTAGTACACAGGGTTACAGCAGAAAAATCACAATAAACAGTTAGGTGTGTAGAATTCAAACTACTTCCCCCGAGTCCTGAATCAGAGAATGTCCACACGGTCAACTATTTCCAAAGTAAACGCCTTTATTACAGATATATCTGGAGATCGTTCCCCAAAATACAGCTAGGAAGATCTGAAGTCCGTTCACATCGGACACATTTTATGTAGCCTATTCCCCCCTCAGTCATTGTATCGAAATTGATGAGCGCCCTTTTGATCTCGTCTCCGAGATCAACCAATTCGTCTCTCAGCACCGGGGAGCCGAGGACCACAGGGGCAGCATCATGGGGTTTAACCTCGCCCCCTTTTCACTGTTCTTGTTCCCACCTACTGGCACAATGTCTTTCCTGATTTGCACAAACACCATTTTCTTAGATCTTATATATGACACCAACAAAATCATTCACATTCTAGTTTCGACTTCCCGCTCCATCTGAACCCTTCGGTTGCAATCTCTATCCCAATACATGGTCTAGTCTAAATTTATCTGAGAAGTTCCCCCCCGTCCTCTCCCTTCATCTGGCATGGCCCATTGTCCCTTTTTATTCTTCTCCATTTGTTCTTGACCGTGTACATACTGACCCAAAGGCCTCTCTGTCTTGGTCCTGATGTTCAAAAACATTCTTTTAGTCTTCATAGTGAGGCACTCTGTGCCCCAGATCTGTTGAGGGTCCAGCCTTGCAGCTTCTCGCTGAAATATTGTTGATGTGCCTTGAATCGGGTTCTGGAACCCAGAAGGTGCTGAAGGGAAAGGTTCTGGAGGTTTCACTTCATCATGTTGGTCCAAATCGTCTCCATGCACTGAGGTTTGCAACACCAGCCTTATAGGAGAAAAGAGAAGACAAATACACTGCCTCAGTTGACATGTTCACCTTAGCCTTAATATTTAGTCACACTACAAGTAAAATGCAACCATTACTCCTCAAATGTCAGCAAA
This sequence comes from Novumbra hubbsi, assembly GCA_016801125.1. Classification (NCBI taxonomy): domain Eukaryota; kingdom Metazoa; phylum Chordata; class Actinopteri; order Esociformes; family Umbridae; genus Novumbra; species Novumbra hubbsi. Next base: position 17,601 of record JACXGK010009683.1, read on the forward strand.
ATAATTAAATTGTTTCCACATGAAAGTATCACTACTGATTAACAACAAATTTAAACTAATTATCCATTCAGATTAATAATAACACTAGGAAGTATCTGAGTCTAATTGAAACCCTTCTTGGGTCAAATGTATACTTCCATACACGTACATATTAATTTGTCAGTTGGTTCCAAATCATAAGATCAGAAGAAAGCTAGTCTATCCGCTCTAGGGGAATCATTTTCCAAAATGTAAAGTAGTGATTTGGTAGTAAATGTAATTTTCGTATACACTGTCATTTCCACGCAGGGATAGAACAGAGAACTAATTGGGGGCTTCCTGTTGTTCTTCTTTCATAGTCTTAGACAGAGATAGTTCCGACCACCGGGTTGGCCTGTCCAAGACGAGGGCGTGTGTAGTTTAGACTTACACACCCTACGCTGGCGCTCAGGCTGGTCCCAGCCTCTAGGCGCTTGTCCGTCCTTGCTTTGTTCCTGGGCAGATCTACTATCTTAACTGTCTCCAAAACAGGCCCCACATACTTGTCCTTGACTTCAGTGGTGTGGTTATAAGTTTCTCTTTATTTTTCACTGCAGTTTTATATAGTGACACCCAAGCTTACTGCTCAAACTAGTTACTAAAAGCTTTGCACAAAAATTTAAAAATGTTAAATCAACTCATCCCTCATAACCCCCTTTTCACGCCATCTAGGCGTGACTATACAGGCCTACATAAAAACAGAAGAAATTAAGAAATGCAAAAGAAATTAAGAAATTCAAAAGAAATTAGAAATTTGATATTCCCCCTTTTGACACCCGATAGGGTGTCACAATCCACCTGACCGTTCTGACCACACATTTATTCTGAATTGGCTACCAGCCACCCAGGAACTCATAACCCGCTTACCTTAAAGAGACGGTCAAACCCCATTATCAGAAACAGTTACTCATTCACCTCACCCACCACAAACCAGGACTCAGCATCCGTCAGGTGCATTTTCCTTCGATACTCAGATTCAGTATCGTCATCCTCCAACCTAGCACCCAACAGAGGCATCATCCCCGCTGCCTGCACAACATTTGTAACAGATTTCTTCAAACAGAGAATCAAACTTGGAATAATACAAACAGTAAAACATATTAACATAAAAAGCATAACAAGCAAGGTCAGAAATCCAGTAACCACCATAGCTGAGTACTTACCAAACCACCCAGTCAACCACGAGAACAGCCCTGTCTCCACTCCGGCCATGTCCTCCATTTCCATGGATAACCGATCTAGCCCACTGGCTAGGATCATGTCTAGGGTCATACGGTTTTCTGTGCGGGAAGTGGCATTGTAAATAGAGTTTACCGGGACCAGTGGCTGTCCCGTTGGTGGAACCGCTGGTCTGGACCTCACTGTCAGGGTAAAGGAACCCATGGTGTCTGTCCCCAACCTCTCCAGTCCCAGTGTATAATGGCCAGCATCTGTAAGCTTAATAGACTTGATGGTTAGTAGGATTTCATCGCTTTTACAAGGGTCACGCGCCGTGCCCAGCATTCTTACTAATATAGTCCCAATAAGCACAACCCCTCCCATTGCATAGATAGAAAAACTAGTCTTTTTGCTGTAGGGGTATAATTTTCCACAAAATGCTGTTAAACAAAATTAAATTTTAAATTTAAATTAAATCAAAATGGGCAACAAACAAAACATAAAAATTTGCAGAGAATTGCTAAAATCTAAAATCCAAATCAAATATCTAACTGTTGTAAAAGTTAAAATACAACTCCCCTCTCCTCTCGGGTTTCATCATGTCCAGTCAAATGGCTCCTGGCTGTTGTAGTCATCAATGCAGGAGTCTTGTAGTTCTGTG